>JBBPOF010000491.1:0-22472 GCA_038091315.1 Porphyrellus cyaneotinctus | reverse complement strand
AGTTCCCGGTAGCTCCGCAGTCAATGAGGGTGGTGGTTTCGACGATTTTTGTACTAGCACAGAGTTTGATAGGGATATGAAGGGTTCTTTGTTTCGGCAAGGCTACTAGTACATGGGTGATGTTATGGGAAGAAGACATCGAGACATCTTCCCGACTCAAAATTCCTCAGCTTCGAGATTGGTTACCGCAACTTCCTCCACCGGGTCCTCGTAACAGAGTTTCAGGGTCTGGAGGACTTCGGTTTCATCCTTTCCTTGGGTCTTTAAGGTTTGGACGTATTGTTCAAGTGCGGAGAGAGGGGCGATGGTGGACTTGGGCGAGGGGGTTTCATTGGTCAAGGTAGTTTCTGTGGTTTGGACTTTCTGGGGGCAGGGAGTCAATGGTTGGGAGGTTCTCTGAGAATGGCATTGGGTGGTGTTATGTCCAGGCTTTCTGCAGCGGAAGCAAAGGCCTTCTTTGAAGCATTTGGCACATTCAGCGGGAGAGAGTTTTCGTAGGGTTACTGCATCAACATCCATGGCATCAGGGTCTTTGGTGGTAGGAGGGTTTAGGAGTGAGGGGGTTCCATGACGACCCCTTAGGGTAGCGATGCGCATCTTCTGTGCATGGAAGATCTTGGCCTGTTTGATCCACTTGGGTAGAGTGGTGGGGATGGTGGCCATGGACAGGATCATGGTGGCAATCTGTTGATCAATGCCGAGAGAGAACTGGTCAATGAGTGTGATGGGGTCGGTGATTCCCGCTTTAGCAGTGAGGTTCTGGAAGTCAGTGATATACTTCTGGAATCCATCGTCCATACTTCCGTTAGGAAGCTTGAACGACTTCTGAACCAGCTTGGTGAGGTCGTGTTGAGCCACGGCTTTGATGTCGAAGGGGAAGAAGGTGGGCTCAAAGTCCTGTACGAATTTATCGAAGGTTTTATCGGAGGCGGGGGTATGGGCATTGGCCATCTTGTCATACCACATCTCTGAGAAAGAGACGCCTCGTCCCTTGCTCATTTTGTTGAGAGTGGTCATGACCTGGGTTTTGTCGGATGAGTATAATCTGGAATTGATGGTGAAGTAGGCCTTCATGGCCTTGATCCATCTCATGGCGTCTGAGGGTTCCCCAGAGAAATCCACGGGGAGGGCGGCCTTGAGTTCGGAGGGGTTGGACATGGGTACTGGGGTTACTCTGGGTGCTGGGGGTACAGTGGGTATGAAGGGCGTCACAGCCTGGGAGGTTCTGGATACAGTGGTGTCAGAGTACAATGACTCGTTGTTGTTGTCAGAGTCCTGTGGTACTTGGTACCTTCGATGAGAAGGTCTGGATGTTGTGGTGACAACGGTGGGTCAGTCCTTCTCCTAAATAGGAGGGACGGAGGGAGATTCTTGATCTTTTGTTATGTGAAACATACGCTGTACGTCGAGCGTACTCTGTTTGTCTCGAGGGAGGTACTCACAAAGAGACACAATGTCCTCGATAGAACAAAGCTACGACAAAGCTCAAGTCAAGGGGTTCAGGGTCAAGGGTTCCTCAAGTCAAACGAGACTGAGGTCGAGGGAGACTTGAGAGCGTACAATGAACGTTGGATTGTGCAGATCAAGAATGAAGAGAGAAGTACAATGAACGTTGGATTGCGCAGATCAAGAATGAAGAGAGAAGTACAGGCAGCTAGGTATACATAAGTACTAGTGAACTACTGCAGATGGCTAATCTACAGAACATCATAGAAGCAGATAGAACGACTGAGTTACAAGTGAGTCACGATGGTAGTCAGGGGAAATGTAAGCAGTGCGAGAGAACCGCTTAGAGAAGAAGGCTGTCCTTGGATAGCTGAGTCAGACGTAAGTGCGTATCCCCTACCAGCAATAGGGAAAGAGAACGGCGTGGGGAGTGCGTTCAAGGTAACGCAATAACGCTAAAGCCGTCAGGACTGAAGAGAAGGAGGAAGTCATCTCGACCTGGTATTAGCATCCCAGGGAGGGCAAAAGTAGAGAAATGGGAAGAGATGAGGAAAACAGAGGTGCACATATATTGTATCGTAACACACACCACTGATTATGGCTTAATGATCATTTCATAGCTCAATAATGTACACCCTCATGCTGGCAGTATCGGGACTTGGTGGCACATTAAGCTACATTGCCTGGGTGGCCTACCCCAGGCAACACCTAGTGCTGCAGTCACTACCCCAACTAGCACACTCCATAATCTCTCTTACATTGGTATTTTCATACTACTTCTGTGTCTTTGTCGACCTTTCCACATACTTCCCAATCTAATAGTGAATAAATTCATTGATTCACAAATCAGAAGGAACTTGTGATATCGATATCCTGCCTTACATAAGACATTCTGTTTCCACCCAAAGTAATCTGCAAAGACAGTGCTCACCTCTGAAGATGTTCTCCATGCATTCATTGAGATGTACAATAATACCTTTGAATCATTGCTCAGACTCATACCATTGAAATATTACCTGGTCAAGGAAGACAATGCAGACACTGTGGTGCATTTTCATGTCAGGAACACAGAACACATCTCATGCTCTAACACAACTATTGTAGGTGCTGAGCAAATATAAAAAACACAAGACACAAAAAGCACCCAAGCAAGTAGTGAAAGAGGTGTCAAAAGAAGCCCAACATGAAAAGGTGTGCTTTGCCGACTGCCAGAAGCGTCCCTGCCTGATAGTCCATCACCTCAGCTTGACCTAGCAAATCAAAAATCAATCCTAGAGATTCAGGGCAAAGCAGCACTTGATATGGAATGGACACTCAGCACTAATGAGAGTTGGAAAGGAAAGTGGAAAGCACTCTTGCCCCAAGAACATGATGACTTGGACCTTGATGATAATGCAATGGACATCGACAGTTTCAAGGGTTCAGATGATGATCTTGAGGAAGATTCAGCAGTGCTGAACACCAGTGATGTTATGGTTCTGATGCCTCAGGTACAGAGTATATCAGTATCAAAGGAGGAGTTGCAAGCACGCATGGTAGCACTTCATCAACCTGGTATCCAGGGCAATGATCCAGGAAATAGGGATGAGCTACTCAAGGAACATCATAAGCAACATGCTGCATTGTGAGAGAAGCAAAGAAAGGAGATGAAGGAGCAGAAAAGGGCTGAAGCTGAGAGTCAAAAAGACAAGGAGAAGAACAAATCTATGTCCACCCAGGTATGTCTGCCCACTGCAAGTGAGATGTATTGAACTTTCTTGTTAGAATCAGTTACTTGTATCAGACTTATTGGGGGCATCTTTTTTGGGTGTCTCCGGTGTGGGGAACCACAGTTCCCTGTATTTGTATCTTTTGTTTCCATGACTTTCCATACCTTCATAGCATTGGTCCCTATCAATCTCCGTCATGATTTGACAGTCCACACTCATCGTCTTCCAGTCCACTTGTCAATCCGTTTGTATCCGCTGGTCTACTTCAATCCCACTTGTTACTCGCTGTCCACATCATGTCCTATATCCTTTCCAAACTCACTGGTGAGTCTTTTCATTTTCTATTTCATTCTCCATCTCATGTTTGTATATGTTGAGTGTGTCCAGTATGTTCCGCCAATCCGCCTACTTACCATTCCACTTCTACTGATCATTTATTGTTATATACTGTATTACTAAGTCCCAGGAATGCCCCGGACTATAAAATATTTGCATACGTTGCAGAGAGTCCAGTTCACCGTCTGATCATTCTCCACCACATATCAATTTACTATCTCACTATTCAAGTCATTCTCATTGTTCTCATCATTTCCACTTTGTCACATTCATCATAACTGTCAATCTGCCATCCTCTGGACCTGTCCTGAGCTAGTCTGCCGATAGCAGAGGCATCAGGATTCTGTCCTTCATCATCCCCCTTTGAAAATAAATCAGCCTCCTGGTCATTCCCCCTGTTGCCTTTTCTTCCCTGCAATCTCTTGGGATGAACATATCGTACCCTTCACCTTTACTACTGACCTGCTGTCCTCTATATAGCATTCTAGGTCAGTTTGTTGTTCTTCACTGGTAATCATGATGGCCCTCTTATGAATGTGGCTTTCTCTGCTTTTGCTGGTTCAACGAGTAAAAGTGCTGCTCAGTTCAAGACTGCATTGAACCCTACATAGGCCCTTACACAGCTTACTGTATGCAAGGAGAAGCTGGCAGCCCTTCCAGAAGAAAAACATAAGACAGTGGAAGATTGGGAACAATGGGGAAAAGCTGAGGCTCATATAGAGGATGTTAAAGTCAGAGACAATGAAGCTAATCTCAAGAAAGTGATTAAACAGAAGGAGACAGAGAAAGCATGCAGTAAAAAGAAATGGTGAGTCATTCTGTACTCATTGCATCATGATGACTGACAACCTATCCAGGGAGGAAAGGAAGAAGCAGGTAGCTGCATCCATGGCTGCCAAACAGAAGAAGTGAGCTAACAATATTGCCATGCAGAATGTGAGACAAAATGAGAAAGGGAAAGGTAGGGGTGGCAAATCATGACCAGGGTTTGAGGGCAAGTTGTTTTCTAAGAGCAAAGGAAAACTGTCAGGGCAAAAGACATGAATACATTATTCTTTCATTCTGAGAGATGTGATCAGCTTTCATATACTTCCATGACCTACTAAGTTAGCTGTCATATCCCATGCTACGAGTTCAACCCCATACTCCACCTCCAACATTTCCAGACCATTCCGGATCACTCCTGTCAAACTCCACCAATCACTGTGTCTATCCTTGACATTCCGCTCATCTGCACCTCCAGCACACTCCTGTACCTCCGGGCTTCAATACACCCTTTCCGTCTCCCCTGATTATGACTCCCACTTTATGACTCCCATTTACTCATTCTCTGTGACAACCTCATTGCTAATCAGTTAACCTGTGTCTCACTTGGAAGCACAGCTCCAGGCATTTGTACATTTGTCACAGCTCCAGACATTTGTGCATCCATCACAGCTCTGGACCAATTGTACCTCTGTCTCAGCTCCGGCATACTTACCACCGTCCCCCATTAACTTAGTCACTTGGACCTGTCACCTCTGTATATAATCTTGTAGAGTATAGTGTCATACTCTAGTTTGAATATCGACTTGAATACCCCATGAACCTCTGACCTCCTTAATGGGTTGACTCCCATCTCCTCTGTCATTACCTTTGGCTCCCTTGTTGTTAACTCCATCCCTCATCAAATACTAGGACACAGTTTGCACAAGGGCACAGCACTCCGACCTGAGTTGCTGAAGCCGCAGTCCCTAACCCCTCTGGTCAAGTCCACCGTGACCTCTGTTTATGTCCATAGAACATTCGTCCTCAGACATTCCCATCTGTCCTCATCCTCTACCTTGTCCCACTGAACTTCATTGTCTACCTTTGGACATCCTTGTCCATCTCTGGACATCATTGTCCTTCACCTGCGGACCTTGTTCCTGATACTGGACTTGGTCAACCCCTAAGCGGACTTGTGCTCTGATGCCAAAACAGAGCATAGGACCTCTGTGTAATCATGGTTCTAACATTAGCCCACTGTGTCTGAGGCTAGCTCTTACTTTGGAATGGACCATCGAACCATGAAGAGTTTGGCCCAGACTCCTGTCAGCAGTATTAGTAAACAGTGTTATAGAACCTATGATTATCGACCACAATGACATTTCAAATCCCAACCAAATACATTATATTGAGCAGCCAACTGGAGGACTTTCAAGGCTCCCAGACACACATCAATATCATGATGTTCATTAAACAACTGAACGAATCGATTATCAGTGTCAAACTCACCAATGACAAACTTGAAACCACTGTGCATTGGCTTTCTTGTCATCTTGAATTTAATGGCTGGAGCCCATCATACTACACAAGAGTAGAGGATCAATCTCATTTTCAAGATCTTGGAGCAAGTGGAAAGCCTCATGGTGTATGGGGCCTCAATGATTACCATTTCCTGCCTTTCTTGTTTGGTTTGGCACAGTTGGAGGACATCTACCAACAGGTGTATTCCAGGCCATTCCTCACCTAAGGTGATCCATGTCCCTGAAATTGTCGATGAACTCACAAAAGATTACATATACTTTGCATGCATAAAATTCATAAATTCTGTGTGTGTTTGAGTATTCTTTTCCTTGATAAATATATGAATTTGCTAGCTGTTCTATTCAGATCAAGACAGTGTCACTTTGTTGGAATTCTCCAATGCTTGATAACATATCAGCTGCATGTACCAACTTCTCCCACTCAGATCCCTCTTACCAACCTATTGCAGGTTAAACTATGGGGCAAAGTCAACATGGGTATGATCAAGATGTACAAGGCTGAAGTGCTTGGAAAGCTTCCTGTGGCTCAACACTTTCTCTTTGGTTCTATTCTCTCTTACACTAGGAGACCCCCTCCAGCCTCTTCTGATGGACTCAGTGAATGCCACAGCCATGTACATGAAGGGTGGGGAAATTGTTGCAGAATACAAGTGCTGAGTGCATTTGCTGCTGCATAGGAGGAAAGGGTGTGAGCTTGGGTGATTGAAGGGCCTGGAATTCCACCTGTCCCATTTGATTAATGAGGCCTTGTTCACATCTGGGAATCAATGCTCTGTTGACTATCCCTTTCTTGGGAAAAGGTGAACACTGTCATATTCTCATTCCATTGCCATCATCTACTTCTTGGGAAATGGTTTGCCAACTCTTCTTTCAAACATGGATGTATCACCATTCTTCTGCTAGTGTGTATATTATACTGAATACCAGTTGCTTGCTTCTGCAGTTGTCAGTAGCATGCTTTATGGTGAACAGTTCCCCTCCCTGACCCATACCTGCATCCGGGTCGGTGCATGTGCCTCTGTAACATGTACCTCTACCAGGTTTTACCCACCCAGGGTGAAGTCAATTCCACTGATATTATGATACATCTAGAAAACTAGTATGGGCTGTATATCTCTTGCAACCTGCTGGTGATCTGAGTCACTTCTGTAGTTCCCAAGCAAGCAGCAAGGTAGATTTATACCTGCACTTTTCTTTCTTCAGGACCTGGACCAGATTGGCAGCCACTGGCTCCACAAGCCTTCTGACCTTGCTTTCCAAGTTTACAATAAGGTGATGGAACAATCCCACCAGAGACTGAGATCTGTTCACAAACCTGATGTAGTCCTGGTCTCCGCCTCTGATGTTACACACCCAATGTCCCCATGGAGGCCACTAAGAAACCAGTGAAGCATTTGAGTTTCACTTGGCAGGACATCTGTACTGTCATCAAGTTCAAGACCAGCTCGACTAGATCCCCTCCCTTACACTATACTGTTGGCAGGTACATTGAGCCCTGTTGTTTCTACAAGTATCTGTCCATGAGAGATGGATCGGTGATACCTCCGTTGTCGAGTAACTCCATATAGGAATCTCAACATAGGCAATTCATTTTGATTTTGTTGATCAATAATGATGCCCATGCAGCCCAAAGTGACAATCATGTGGGCAAGGAGAATGTCTCCAGTAATGGTGTCCTTGAAGATTCTGCATTACTAAAGAGGAAAGGAGACACGATTGGAACTGAGTGTGGAGGTTGCTCAAAAGAGTGCAGATCTGGATCTAAATGGCAGAGAGTCGAAGTCAGCAAGGTTAACCCCAACAAAATAAGCCCCTCTACCCAAACAGGATTGTATGGAGCTGAGATGTTTGCCTCTCATGTTGGTCATCAGCATGCTATCTGTCTCACTGTCATTGGTTCATGATCAACTGATCCTGCTGTCTGGTATGCGTGAATGACCTAGATTGCAATAGGGGATCACTTGTATCTTTGGCACTATGATTGTGAATGCCTGATCATGTGTTCTGCCCTAAACTTCATTCAAGACCTCCCTCGCTTCCTTGTGCTCCTGCTCACAATGCAGCAGTTTGGGAACCCACACTGGGGTTTAAACCATCATGTTGATCCCGATTTTGGAACCTCAGAGGCTTCCACAACTGTGCATATTGAAGATTTGAAGGAAGGCCCAGTTGACTTCATGCTAGATCACTCACACAAACGAACCTCTAACTACAGTCTCAGTGGGTGAGCAACAAATGTGCTTTCCGTGACAATGCACAATTTTCCTTCAACAAAAAGACTGGTTGCCAAATTTCTTTGGACTGAAGAATCTCGTAGGAGTGAGCCAGAAATTTTGAAGAAAGTTTATGAGATTGCAGAGACAGAGCCAGACATCCAAAATCATGTTCCAGTGATGGTATTCTTCCACAAGTTTCAGGAGTCTTCTACATCAATAATCCACAAATGTCTCAGTCTGTTGGAAAAGGCTTTAGATCCTCTATATCATCATCTTCAAGAAGTTGACACAGATTATGAAACGAATTGGTGACTCATTTTTGAAGTGCTGGTGGGACATGGTAAAATGTGACTATTTTTTTCATCTTCAGATCAGACTTGCACTGACTCTACCAAATGTCATCTGGCACTGTGGAAGAAAGGCATTTACCACCATGACATCAGCCCCTCTAATCTGATGATGTTCAATGATGACGAGGGCACTGTTGGTGTGCTGAACAACTTTGACTTGGCAACCATTGACGAAATTCCAATGGGGAATGAGTGCACTGGCACAGTCCCATTTATGGTGCAAGGGCTCCTCACAGAATTAGGGCAGCAAGGGAAAATTAAACACAAGTATGCCCATGATGCAGAATTGTTCATCTGGGTTATTACATGGACCTGCCTTTGTTATGAAGTTGGCATACTTCTCGAGAATCCACCAGATGAATGGCTGAAAGTAGATGCATTAGGATGTAGCAAGAAGAAATTCCATTTCTTGCTCTTGTTTTACGAGGGCAGGCTCAAAGATTTGAAACCTGGCAAAGGTCACAAACAGAATTGGCTCATTGCACAAAGGGGTTTGGATGCTCTTATGCAATGAGTGATGCATGGGGTTCCTTCTGATGAACATGAGGATGGGGCATTTCAAGCACTCCTCCATGGCGCTTTCTTGGTGGTGGTCATTTTTGATGGAACATGATACCGCTGGCATTAGTTGTGACAGTATGTCATGCCACTTCTTGTAGAGCCACAAACAGCAGTAATTGATCTTGATGTTGTTGTCACCCATAGTATGATAGTATAGAGCATGGTCCGGTTCTGCTCATTCACTCAGGCTTGTCTCAGTGTTTTTGCTGCTGATGGTAGGCTTCCTGTGGTGACTTGGAACCTCAGTCATTGCACCTGCCTTTCTACATCATATGCCATCCATTCCAATGTGTTTGCCTTTGTCCTGGCACTCTCCTAATTTGCCTAACTTGCCCATTTGCCTTCCTATGTCTCCATCTCAATTGTATGCATTTGTTTTGGTGCCACCATCATTCCCATCGGTGCTGGTGTATCCCATCGTATACAGCACCTTCAACAACTTTTTGGCAGCCTGAGTCCCCCTTGACAGATCTCAACTCAGCCTTTGCAGTCTAGGTCCCTGATCTAGTATCTCCACTTAGCATGTTCATTTTGTCAATGCACTTGTTTCTATTGCTTCTGGGATAGTGTTCCCAGGACCTGTGCAGACTACCTGGGTCAGCTACTTGCTCTAGATTCCATTGAGTGGGTCCTACTGAACATGCTCCTTGGATGCTCACACTCATATCTGACATGTTTCCAGGATTCTTCAGCACGCATCTACATCCTCAGCACCGCTGGGTACCCCTGTCGCATCTGCTTTGGTCAGAATATGCATCTCATTGCAGCTCACTGACATGGTCTGCTCCCCCCTCAAATTTGATGTCATGGTGGAAGTGGGTTTTGATCTGCCAAAGGGTCTGGCGAAGATGGAGAATCAGATGGGGTTGTCCTTGTGGTGGTTGAAAAGACGATGGTGGGAAGGGGCATCACAGTGATAGGATAGTACAGTATTTTGGGGGATGTATGAGCTGCTGGTGGTGTCCAATGCTGGCTCAGGGTCTTGCATGTGTCAGATGAGGAATGGATCAGTTATGGGGTTGTATAATTTGTGCTGTTGCTCCAATGGCTGGTAGATGCAATTTGGGTGATATTTTGAGATGATGGTTGAAGTTGTCCAGATATGCCCCTGCAGAAGGCACTATCCGAGTCCTTCACATCCAGTGTCCGCATCATGCATTACAAAACCAACAGACCCAGTGGTATCATAGCAATAGAGCCCATCATCAGCAACAAACTGACAAAAAAACAATCATCTAAAACACTGTAGCATACATTACATGTACAACATGACCCTTTGACCAGACAAGACATGGGGAAGTACAACACCTCCCATATGAATGTCACAGACCAGATTTATAGATAGGCAACAACCGAATGGAGTGTCAGTGTCAATGTACTGGGGTGAACCAAACATGATATGTATGTCCTACAAATTATCAATTATATGGGCCATGTGAAAACAAGGAAGGTACCAGACAATGCCATGAATGTATAGACATAAAGATGAGTGTGATAGTCCATTGTTGTCAGAAGAAGATGGTGTGGTGTCACTGAAGAATAGATTGCGATTGGGTGGTCATACCAGTGAATGAGATGACAATGCAGAGTTGATCTTGTCTACTCACTGTGAGGCAATGCTGGGTGATTCAGCAGCATACGTCTATGATTTCGTCAACTGCATCCACTACATTAGATACAAGAGAAAGGCAACACAGTGAAAACAAGTAAAAGACACACCGTGAAATGACAAACTCTCTCTTGTCTGCACTTTTGATTGTCTTGGCCACCTTGTCCTTGGGTTTCTCTGTACCTGAGCTCAAGGTAATTCCCTTCTTCAAACTCAGCTCCAACTTCAAGCTGACACCTCCCTCTGGTCTCTGCTTGACACACAGTGACCAGTGTGTTGTTAGTAGCAACTGCCTCAGCTTTGGTCAAATAGGCAAAACACTAATCAAAAGTCTTAGTTTACTGCCTCATCGTTTTGGAGAGTGGGCTTTAATGCATATGCTAAGGAGGATCACTTCTCTAGGAAGAGGTAATGGAGAGCTAGTGTCATAATACAAGTGTTAACGCATTGCATTAAGGCATAGGGAAGGGCAATCAAACTTACATGTCCACATCATGCAGCCATGTGTTACCTTGTACTGATCATTGAGACAGAGATGGGTTTACCTTGCTGGATGATCGATGACATTCAGGTTGACAGAATGACCTGATAATAGCAACCATCACCATCCCTGTGCAGTCCATGGAGCATTAGCTTACCTCTCAATTGCAAGGCTCATGAACCATACCCAATGTGCTTCCTTATCCAAGCTACATGCGTCTGGTGGAAAACATGATAGATCCCCAGATTCCACATCACAATGGAATGTATCAAATGTATGTAAGAGTGTGAGATGTCCTCTGAGTTGTTAAGTGTTTACAAGCAGCTCAGTTTAATGGCGACTGACTATATAGGTCATTGGGGGAGGCACGAGCTTGCAGTGCACCATACATGTGGGTGTGTCCTATGATCTGATGTGTGGTTTCTGTTAGCTGCCATTGGCAACATGGGAGATGGATTATGGACCCAACACTACTTGATACCCAATCCAGGAAAGATGTTCAACACGTGATACACATGCCGGGGAGACAGCACCTTCTAGAACTCCACTGCAGCCAGTCTTCATAAACTGTGGGACTCCCTCTGGAGCATTTGTGGATGTGAAACAAGTGCCTTTTCAGTGGCTGTGACTCCCATACCTACAGTGAGAAAGTGAGCAGTCATTCATCTAGTGGAATCTGAGTTGATGATAGACCTTTGCCTGTCTTCCATGGTTGATCTGTTGTCCACCAACATTCAACACTTGCGGTTTTATGTTAGACACTTTCTTCCTCAAAGCTTCAAGTTCATCCATCTTGCAGTGTTTGATATTTCGTCCTCAGCCCCAATTTTGTCCAGATGGTTCCCAACTTGCTAGACGAAGCCATGAGAATCAAAATACTTGTCACTGGAACCACCTTTGGTCCTCAGGTGACAATGGATTGCACATTCACCATGCATGACTTTTTGCTGACCAGAACTCTAAGGAGTCTAGTGCCATGCATACCCTTGGCCTCAAGTATCCATCCTTAATAGGTTATCACACCAGCATCAGACCCTCTGGGACAGAGATGGAGATTACTAAGGTACTCACAGGGGTGTTTTGGAGATCCACTGGTGCATCTCCCATGCATGCACTGTGTGATCACTGCTCATCCCTCCCCAGGCCTTCAGATAAAAGAAACAGGTGTATGAGGGCAAGGTCACTGAGTTGACACTGACAGAATCTGAAAACTTGCCAAGTGGCTATGGCAAGACAGTATTGCATGTTGAGCTTGAGACTGTCAAGGATATGAAACAACATCAGTTGGATCATATCATTTATGAGGCTATCCTCAAAGAAAAGATCACTGAGGGTGATGCAATTTATGTTGAGGTGAACATGGACAATGTCAAGGTGAGCATCAGTGACTTTTGCCTCGCCTGAAACATATGTTCCTCTGCAAAAAGGGGATGTGCACAAGCAAAAAGAACTTGTCCAAGATGTTACCCTTGGTGATCTCATTGCCCAACCTCAAGGCAGACAGGACATCATAAGCATGACAGGCAGTCTCATGAAAAGTGGCTGGACAGAAGTGAACAAGGATGTCAATGGCTATGTCAATTGGGGCATCACAGAGGTCATCCTGGTTGGTTGTTCATAGATGAGGTATGGCTGGCATGGATCGTGCTATGGACTTTACGAGTTGATGCCAGCTGGATATACTGGTTCATATGCTTGATCTTGAATGTTTCTAGGACAACCCTTGATTGTGTCAGAACTATGGGATGCTGTGAGTCTATCAGTCCTGCAGAATGGTCATAATTTAACTGTGTCCTAGCACCACAAGCTAAACGAAATATTCAAGACCATCCCTTTCAGCGATAGAATTCGAAATTCTAAAGTGGTCCGTCACCTGCTTTGTGACATGTCTGTCATATACAAGTTTATTGGCAAGAGGAAGGTAGAACAAGGGCAATCAATACATGACTTCCAAATTGAACACAAGGGGAACCTTGACTTGGCAGTACTGAAATCAAATATTCCTACTCATGTCACCCCATGGATTGCACAAATGGCCATCCCGTTGTTCAGACAAGTGCTTGAGGTCATTGGTCCCCACCCTCGAGCTGAGTCTGGGCCTGAAGTAGAGAATGGCCAACTCACCCTCTGGCTTTAGGGGTTCTTGTCATGCACACAATTCTGCTGGGGTGTCCAGTTTCATCCTGATCAAAGGATAGGTTGCTCACATTGGCTGAAGCACATTCTGATAGATGAAATGAAATATGAGGTAGGACACCGGGTTACCTTTTGTATTCCATCGGCTGAGGAGATTGATAGATTGGTGATATAGTTCTTTTTTATCCAGGACAAGATATTCCACCATATTCTAACAATATTCCACTCACAGACACTCTTGCAGATCATTTTTGGTAAGGCATCCATGTTCTTCATTCAAGTTTTGGTTACAGTGACTCCAAAAACCATTGTGATCCTAACTTCAACAGCAGTGTGTGAAGTGCACCACAAACACCTGCGGGAATTTTGCTTAGATCTGGTGGGAGAAAAGATAGTACTCACTCTTGGCTACAGGATTGGTGCCTGGGTCATGTGATCTGATATGGATCAAATCACATGACCCAGGGACCAATTCTGTAGCCAAGAGTGAGTACTATCTTTTCTCCCACCAGATCTAAGTGAAATTCCCACAGGTGTTTGTAGTGCACTTTGCACACTGCTGTTGGGGTTAGGATCACAACGGTTTTTGGAGTCACTGTAGGTTTGCCAAGATCATCTCCATATGCGAAGACCATGAGCTTGTCCATGTTCAATGGTTTGAGCACAGCTCTAAGACGATCCTCGAAGAGTTGGGCAACTCCCAGAAACTGTTTCTGGTCAACCAGTGCAATGATCAGGTGCTGAGACACATCATTGGCAAGGTCAATGCATATTACATACATCAAGCCTGATCAATCCCTTGACACCATCAAGCCGCATGACCACTTCTATAGGTATAATTCATATAGCTTTTGGTTTGTTGGCTCTGACAGTGAGATTTAGATATCTGTGGGATGAATCTGATGGAACATTCACAAACATTGATGAGGATGTGTTTGCTGCCTCTGTGTGACAGCTGCCACCTGATAATTGCCCTGCATGCGAGATAGCTATAAATTGGAGGAGGATACAGGGCCTACCAAGATACATCTCGGCATACAATGGCATGGGGTCAACTATCATTTAGATGACTGTATCCTCATCAAAGCAGAGGGGTCATGTCAAATTGGCCAGATCAACCAATTTATCCATGAAGGGCATGACGACATCAAAGTCAAAGTCCACCTCTTTGGATGCATCAACAGGGTTAGAGGACAACCAGATGCGATGCCCAAGGATGAGGTAGGGTTTACTTGCTTTGGCTTTCATCTACTCACTCATCCTCACACTTAGAGGCATCTATTTTACACCAATGATGAGATGATGGCCGCCATCGATCACCTGATTTCCATATGCTATGTGGTAGTCAAGAAGGATATGCCTGACCTGGAAGCATGGCTAGCAATGTCTCACTGCCACTTCTATGTCAAGTATCATTTCCCTACGCTTAATGTTCATTCTTGGGATAGCAGGCATTGAATGGAGTGGCACAACATACCTATCTGCTGCATGTGTATGAAAGAAAACATCAAGAAAGTGAATGGGATGAAAGCATTCTTGGAGAGGGAGGTGCCTTTGCATGTTTTCAACCCATTTGGTAGAATGGGTGCATTCACTCTCGCTATGGAAGACGTTGGCTGTTTCAAATTGACACATGCTGTGGAGATCTCTCTGAGTGTGTCAAAAACTCTACAGTAAGTTGGCGATGTGTTTGATCATCAAGCTTGTCTAGAATTTGATTGCTGGGAATAATGCCTCACCGAACGTCGTGGTCTACAACCAATACAGCAATCTCATCCTCCACCATGCGATCTTGTCCCACAAAAACAAAAATACTGAACCATTGAAGTCCATCGAAAATGAGCCATTACCTCCACCCCCAAAGCCTGGTGACATTGACTGTATTGTTGCGGGGTTCCCTTGGTAATGCCTCATGTTATCTTACTTGGATCTCGTTGACTTGTCGGCAGCCAGCCCCATTCTACTTTAAATATGTTTCAAAGAGCTAACGATAATAAGAGCAATCTGATTCTTACCACACTCTCTTTCGTCAACTTCCTCAAACCTTTGTACTGTATATTTGAAAACATCTGAGGCTTCCTGCAGTACTTGTTGCAGCAGTGCTTCTTGACATGGGGTAAGTCTGGCTCAGACCCTGTCTGGTTCAGTTGCAATAGTAACATTGAATGTGTAGATATCAACTCTGGTGTGCTCTCCTTCAGGCTGCACACTATGGGGTGCCACAATTCAGGATCTGGTTCTTCCTCATTGCTGCAAAATGCAATCTGGAATTACTGTCATCTCCCCAGCCCACACACGATTTTCCTGACTTGGATGCATTGGGAATCAAACTCTTTGAGGGACCTGTTCTTCGACCGATAACCGCACTTTCAGGGATTGTGCCACATCGTTTTGTATTTGTATACAATGTGATCAGTGACCTTTCTAAATCCACTGAAGGATGAACCATGTAGTACACACGACCATTCTCTCCTGCCTGCCTCAAGGAGCAAGACTGCTGTACTGTTCCATCACTTGCCGATTCAGGCAACAAATCTTGCACATTCCAACTTCCAAGAGGTATTTGTCCTGGTGCGACTCATTTCAGCCAAGCCAAGCCAAGCCAATTGGCAGTATGTCAAGTGCCTTACCTTCACCAACTTCCTCAAAACCTTTGTGATAAGCTCCTTTTCATATTTCAGCTCTTCAACGCCCTGGATTTCCGATTCCCTGATTCAAGGTACCAATCGATGAGCTTGTCCCTGTCAACTCCCTGTCTGGCTTCTCATTCAATGGCAGAAATTTGCAACAACCATGAGACTCTGCAACGTCATGTATTTATCATGGGTGATCACCATGCATTGTTTTGGCTGAGGAGGTGCAGGTGAGGGAGCTTCTGGAAATGCACTCCCTGCCTGCGATGTCAATGACAGTCCAGCATTGCTGCTGCTTGTCATATGGTTCAATCCTAGTGAGCCCTCTTCCACTGCATCCATCACTTTGATCTTGGCCGATGACATCTCCACATCTTGGCTCTCATCGAGACTGTCTGTAGCCTGCACTGCATTCCCATCAGCACCGCCCTCGCTCTCGCCCTCGCCTTCTTCCTCATCAAAGTTGATGTCATCCTGTTCGATATGGATGATAGATTGCCGCAAGAGCATATATGCTTCACACACGAATGCAGGTGATATCTCTGACATACAGTTCACATTAGCAATGGCTTCACTAAGATGGTTCATACTTTTGAGTTGTCGAACAGTAATCTGATACGAGTTCTGACCTACACCGATGGCGTCATCTTGCATCAAGATTTGGTACTTTTTGACCAAGGAATCTGCTTCGGGTGTAAGCTAGGAGGAGTCAGTGAAAGTTTCAAACTTGAGGAGCTATTTCCTCACCTTGGGGTTGAATGTTCATGCATAGTGGATATAACGCTGCAAAGCCTCCATACTAAATTCTGGATTGATGGCTTCATCTTGGAAGCGGTGGACATTAACAATATGCTTGGCAGTGTTCAAATCCATCTTTTCATCACACTTGTTGAGGACAACAAAGAACATATTGAATCTGCTCATGATCGGTGCACTCATAGCGACATTTGTTCAGAGAGTTTTCTTCCAGTTGTATCATCTGCCAATAGGATTCACAGCAGCCAGAATTGACATGCAGGCATTGAGTGTGGCATAGATACCTGCCTTAGCTATGGATATCATCTGTTGTTCCATGGCTTCATGAATGGCTATTTGGTCTGAGATATCCATTTTGTCGAACTCATCAATGGCGCATATACCGTTGTCCACGAGCATCAAGGCACCAGCCTCAATGGTAAAGTCCCCTATTTCCTCATCATTGACAACTGCTGCTGTGAGACCAGCAGCAGAGGATGCCTTCCCAGAAGTGTAGACAGCACAGAGAAGAAAGGAGCAAATATACCTGGTAGACACCTGGTTAGCTTGCATCTATGAGCCACAAGGGAGTTAACACGCACTGTAGGAACTGAAGACTTTGATGTTGACAGATCTCCAACAATATAAATGTTGATGTCGCCACGTGAGTCCATCCCTTCGCTAGTTTGCTTGTGTACGCCACCCACCAATTGCAATAAGAGTCCCATCTTGACAATTTCATGGCCATAAACAGTTGGTGCTATGCTCTCCACCAGGTGTGAATAAATGTGATCTGAGTCAATCATGCTCTTCAGTTCATTGAACTTAGGCTCAGTTAGTGATCTGAGGAAGGCTTGTCCATCCTCCTCACAGTCCTCTTCCTCACCATGGACATTGGTACCACCCTGTAATCAACATCAGTTGTTGGTTGATGTGCATATATGCTACTTACTTTGCCATTGGCATCATGCACCATGCATGCCAAGAAGGCAGTTCTATACTGTAGATCTCATACACCTAGACTTTTCAAGCCTGTTACACCACTGCTAATCCCACCCATTGCAGCATTCACCCCACTTTTGCTCCCCTTGTGGGTAAGCTCTGCCTTGTTTCCACCGGGGAGACTGAGCTGGCTGACGTCTGGGATGACAATGAACACTCCTATAAATACACATTTATCTTCAGCTTTTGCTCATTCAACAAGCTTGGATTGAAGGATAATGTCAAGGGATTGGGGCATAGAGCCAGTGGATATCTTCAAAGGATTTTTTTGAATGTGAACTTTTTGCCAATCCGTGAATTTGGAGGTATCAATCTGTAGCTGCCATGCAATGCAGTTACCACATGTGGGGTTTGGAGACAAGCTGGGCTGTATATCAGTGGTCAGACAGATACCAACTATATGGATGCAGAATTATACCTTGGTATACTTGAATTGTTGTTCTATTTCATTGATGAGACCACCACAAACTTTGCAAATAAAACTTCTATACAGCAGTTTGGGCCTGACTTCACTTGTTCTCATCACCATGCCACTGATACTCATTAGCATCCCAATCTTATCTGTGTGGAGGTCCTGAATGCCAGAGAAGAGACCAGAGGGAGATGGTAGAATGCAATGTTAAATTTGCAGGATTGGAGGTTCGAAGAGTCTGTGGTAGCGGCTGTTGGGTTTATTTTGAGGTATTCAGGTTCAAATTCATACTCTGCGACCAAGTTGTGACGTGCGCGACAGAGATATGGGAAGAACCTATAGTATTTGCTTCTGGATCGCATCCGCAAGGACGTCATCCCTCTGCAAAAGGTGATCATAATCCACATAGAGCATCATGATCTCATATTCTTGCATGGTGTGGATCTGCTGGACATACAACAGCTCGCCATCCACCACCTCAGGCAAGCCTCCATCAGAGGCAGGCCTCAATGGTAAAGTGATGTCCTCTGTAACACTAGATTGCGATGCGTTAAGGAACAAAAACACGATCACTAATCACTACTCATGTTTTGAGAAATGTCTTAAAGCTTTCACATATGCTCTCACCTACCACATCTCTCACCATCAGAACCTTGCCACCTTGCTGATTTCTGGGTCTCTCTATGCATCTTGCACCTGTCTGGTTTTCTTCCTGAGCTTCCTGTCCTTCGCTGTTGCCAAATGCCAGAGCATCTGTCCCTGACTGTCAAGCTGATCTTGGGGTGCTGTTGGACGACTCTGTTGGATTAGGTGCGCTGCTCAGCAGCAACAACAACCTTGGTGCCAGTGGAGACAACAAACTGTCAATGTCCATCATCCTTTTTCTGTTGGTAGGAAGTTAAGGAGAGCAATCTGGCAATGTGACAAGATCCACATACACATTTGGTGCGAGACTGCCTGTCCTAAACAATGGGTGCATCACGTGTTCTTCACATGTATGGAGGACGACCAATTCAGACCTGAAGGTGCTCATGTAAGTGCCAGTTGGTTCTGCATTCTTGCACCCCTTCTGTCTGCGATCTAGGGTCTTACCCCACTACCACCTCCACTCTCATCACAAAGCCAGGTTATGCCTTTCGCAGTGCAGAAATCTCCAATATCACCAAAAAAGGTATCCTAATATCCTCACAAGCCTCATTGCACCCTCTGATGTCAGATATATGTACTAGGCATCCAACAGGTGAAGGCACTTGGGGTTACTATCATGTTTGACCTTAGATTGGATCCAGAGATGCAGAAATACAGCACTCCAATACCCACCATAGATAGCATGCACATTGTGCATACACCTGTCTTCACAAATGAGGACTATAGTCCAGAGAGGATGGCAAGGTGTGGCATGGGCGGGTCCAGTTTTTCTTTAGCTCATACCTTTATTGGCAGAAAGTTCGAGCTCTATGTGAGCAGTACCACAGAGGTAGAGCGAAAAATACCATTCATGGAACCAATTGTCGCTGATGGCTACTGTAGGCATTTATGAAGTTATATTCTCAGATACTAGATCACAGTGGTCACATGTTCGGCACTATTCTGTGACATGTTTGAGATAGACCAAACACACCATTCCTGTTTCATTGCACAGGTCTGTTGATATTCCATCTTGTGGCAACTAACATTTACAAAATGTCATCTAGCGGGGAATGATTGCACTGGCATAATCGCTGCCATTCTGTTTAAAGTATGCTAGCCAAGCGAGGTCACAGTATCATCATCACTTACTCTTGCATAGCTCACAGGCATGGAGGACCATTTCATCTGCAAGGATTACTCCCTGACCTGAATAGGTCACGAACCAGATCGTGAAAAGGTTCTCAGACAGCTATCGAAGGAGCCAATATTTGCCACCAACTCCCAACTTGCACTTCGGATGCTCTCACCACAGTACGTACTTTAATTGTTGCTCACTTCCCTGTTCATGGCCTCACTTGGGATAGGTACGAGACGATGCACACAATGCTAGGTCTCCTTATAGATGAGTATGGCGGCATTGATGTTTATGTGAAGAATTTGAGAGTATGAGCCCCTGAGTGTGGAGCTTGAGGAGGAGTGGGAGGCATCGATGAGCATCAACAAGGCATGTACCCAAGTCACAGCAGATTTGTCGGGACCATCGGGCCATGAAGAGGATGGCAGGGGGTGCCAAAAACCCTGTTAAACAGGTCAGAACATGTCACTGCACCCCAGAGCACACAACTTGAGAGGGAGTGGGGGTCAGTCACAAGCTGTGAAGATAAATGTACCCAGGCCGAAACGGACGTGTCAGGATGGTCTAGCCGTGATGAGGATGCTAGGAAGTGGCTGACAAAGTTACCAGATGCATTAGATTGAGTCTCAGGATGCTCGGAGCAAAGGGGAGCAAAGTACTCACCCAAGGGAGCTCCAGGCGGGATTGTCAAGCCAGGTGGCATCATGAACGCGATGGGAGTACCTAGCAGCGACAAGGACCCAAGGAACATGCCGAAGAAGCCTAGAAACATGTCAGAACACAAGCCCAAACGGTCAGGACCAGGTGAGGGAGAGTATCCATCTGATAGACCCTAAGTTAAGCCAGACGAGCCAGTCAGTGAAATGGTCGCACAGGGCGACGTCCACAGCCCCAGGGAATGTCCTAGACATGGTCAGGATGAGCATATCAATGAGAGAAATGCACCAGAGCCCAATAGATCACCAAGGAACTCAGGAAGAGACCAGGAGGTGAAGAAATCCATCAAGGGCAAACAGGGTGACCAAACGGTTGTTGAAGGCGCCAGATACAATGGAGTATGCCCCAGCACCCACAGGAACAAGTGTGCGTCATCGAAACGAACGCATTACATTGAGGCATGGGCCCAGGAGAGCATTAGGGCGAGGAGGTGGAGTTGGGAATCGTCAGAGCTGATTGGGACTACCAGAAGGTTGTCAGAGACGGCAATTGGGATGGGGAACGTACCCAGACCTCCAGGAATGAGCACGCATTGTCAAAACGAATGTACATTGTCAAGATACAGGCCCAAGGGGGCATTCAGGTGACCAAATTGAGTTGGGAAGTGTCAAGGCTGATTGGAGTGGCAGAAAGGACAGAGATGATGATGGAATGAGTGGAGATAGGTCCTGGATGGATGATGCAACAAGTGACGCACACCACAATTCGAAACAAGTTGAAACAAAGTCACTAGCTGGGCGACATAGTCAGCACCAGCGAACCATGGGAAATGCAATGGCAGATGTACCTGAGCTGCCCACATCACTTTCTATCAATCACAGATGACCTCTCCACCATTCAGATCCACCACATCCCTGTGGACGAATAAAACCGCTACCTAAAAGTGACAGTCACACCAGGTGTACATACCAAGTCACCATACCATGTTGAAGCCGAATCAGGTGAATTGGATGTGTCATACACACTGTATATGGACTAGAGAAGGTGTGCCAGTGATCCAGAGGGGCAATACATGATGACAATGGCAGGGCAGTCGCACCATCATTCAGCATCACTGACAAGTAGTCTATTTTCACCACTCTTGCCATCAACATTTTCTGCGCCATCAACACTGTTACCGTCATCCCAGTCATGGATGCCAGCACCCCCTCCCACCCCCTCCATGTCATTGGTGACAGCTGGAGTGATGCTCACCCTGGAGGAATCCCGTACATGTGAGCTGCTTCTGTGTTCACCTGAAATCCACTAACTGTCAGGACCCTGCCTCAATCACTCAAAATGAGAGAACAGTGAATGATAATTTCAAGACTGGGGAAATGACTATGTACATGACTTCTTATATACCTTTCACCTCGAGGCATGGAATGTTCTACAACCTTCTATACTATATCATAGATAAGAGATACAAGATAAGCAAGATAAGAGATAGGAAATAGGGTTCTGATATTACCCCCTTTCTTTGATCAAGATTCCAGATTGATTACAGTTGTGGAAAAGTCAAAGTAAGAATCATTGAATCATTGATAATGTTTCTGGAATTGTTTGAAATCTTCGGATAGAAAGCGAAAAGAAGGAGTTGGTGGGGGAATTCCTAAACAGATGGGACAAGAACATGGAGGATCAACAGATGTTTGGGAGATGTGAATGGCAAGTTGAGGAGCATCTAGATGTTGCTTATAGAATTTCTGTATAGCTGTCTGAGCATTGAATAATTCTTTAATGGAAATTCATTCATTTTCTTCTTGTGGAAAGCCTTTCCATTTGATTCACCAGAATCTGGAAATATCTTGCAGGATTTACAGTCATTATTGTTAACCCTCTTGCAGGATCCATGATAGCTATTATTCACCCAAAATACAGTGAGCAACAAAACTGATGCAATGTTTGCATCATTTTTGTTGAGGAGCGAATATCTAGAGATATATTGATGCTAGACCCATGAACCCAAATATCATTAGAAAGCCTTTAATCAGGGCTTTCTGATGGTACCTGGGTGTCCTAGGTAATTCTTATTATTTCAGGAAATATTCAGCAATTAGTGAAGGGTACTCATTGCATCGGTTTTGTTGCTAATGC
>JBBPOF010000490.1:0-22572 GCA_038091315.1 Porphyrellus cyaneotinctus | reverse complement strand
GGATTGACGAGGAGGAGTCCGTCTGGGGTGAGCGTGTGTTTTCCGAGGACCTGTTCTGGCCAGTCGGGTTCGACGATGAGATCGAGCTCTGGATTGATGTCTTCGGGAACGACTTGGAAAGGCGGCTCTGGGACTGGTACGTATGAGGACGGGCGGAGGAGGGTGCGGAGGGATAATGCGAGGAGGGATACAATGAGGATGGCAGAGACGGGTCTGTTGGAGAGGCGCGCAAGGGATATCCAGGGCAAGGGCATGTGGGAGTGAGTGAGAGTGAAAGGTAAAGAAGAGCGTCCCTGAAACTGAGCAATTTTAGGATTGATTGAGTGTGCAGGAAGCTTTCTGAAACAACTACTGCCAACCGTATAATTAGTCGGCGAGTTGCTACTATCATAGAAGAATCTTATAATTGACTGGATCAAATCCTCGATATTTTCTTAGTTGAATTCTACGACACGAGGGTCCTTTTCTACGTACGGGGTAGGGCATAGATTATCAGGGTTAGTAGTCGCAGAAGGCATAGGGCATTTGATTGTGAAACAGAAGTCGTACATGTTAGCGGGGAGTTGAGATGCGAACGGCGTATACGCCAAGACTTTCATTCATCCCGATGCCCATGGGATGGGTCACGTGTTGAGTAGTTCTGACTACGCTCTTGTCCACTTAGAAGCACGAGTCGAGAAATCCACACGAGACGCCCTCGTTGTCTTCTGTTATACACAGCCGTATCCCTATCTGTGGGGAACCGTAATATTCAATGTGGCACCACCACCTCCTGTTACTGTAAAGTTATCCCAAACAAGACGATGCAAGACAAGCATTCGGTACCCAGTCTCAGACAGAACCTCACCTTCACATCCGACGCCATCGCCGATCAGCGACATGTTTGCTCGACTTTACGGTGATCGATCGATCGATCGATATCCTAATGATTGGGCGACGGACACATAGGGCGCTGGCCTTGGTCCGATTCTGAAACGCCAGCAGCGACACGGTATGTATATTCAAGTCCCTTTTGTCGCATATCTCTGGAACACGTTGACAACAGGTCGTCCTCTTCGACCACTTGCTAGCGACATGTGGTACTTGGTACGCAGTGAGCATTCCCACGGGGGATAAGACTTAACATGGGACCCACACCTCATACCGAGTACCAGCTACTGGCAACGCATCGCTTGCCACTTGACGACATGGTATTGGATGAAAGATCGAGACGTAACCTCGGCGAGCTCTTCCACACTCTTACTGACAAGTGGCCAGCGGCGTTCATTCGATCTTCATATACTCTGAGGCATCATCATCGCTAGGCAATGTTGGAACACATAGTCGGGGTCGACAAGATGTGGGCATCTGCTGCACTATCCGCTCTCTCACTGTCCCTATCTACAATGGGAATCTTCCATCCCCACTTGGCCAAGTATATTCCAGGGTTGTCAACGCGACATTGATATTCCTTACTGTGGTTGTGCAAGGGTCAGGGGCAGTATGGAGTCGAGGCAGTTGCCAAGAGGTATAGGTGGTGCACATACAGAGCCATCATCCGTGCATAGCGGCGCCTGCCCCTCTGGCCACTCCAATGCCCACTGGGTCAATTAAGGTAGCGCGTGGCTCATACCTGGGCCCCACAGAAACTCAAAAGTTGCACAAATGCCCTGGGAACTACATGCATAATCAGAGCGACGTAAGATCGGCCCGGGTAGGTCATCGATGCCGAGCCTTCCCATCCCACAAAGATCCGTATGTAGAGTTATAAGAAAACGACATTCACGCTCCATTCCCCAGGAATGTGCGGGGCTACGACGACGGAACGCGGACTCGAAAAACTGCGTGCGAGTCCTGAAAAGGGAAGGTCGTTAGCGAACGAGTGATGAGGACGATAAGCTGGCTCGACACGATGATGTCGAACTCAGAGTACAGGCGGCCTATATATGTGATGCAGACTAGGAGCCAGTGGCTCAAAGGCCCATCTGTGACACAGAAAAAGGACAAGGGTGTGACTATGTGAAAGGAAAGGGAAAAAAAAACGATGATGATGAAAGACAAAGAAAAAGACAAAAGACAAAGAAATGACAACCCTCACGAACATGACAAGATCGAGGGAAGTCTAGACCAGATCGACGCTCGACGACGACATCCGGACCAGATCGGCGAGGGGGCGCGCAGCATATGCACCTTACAAATATCAGATCGAAGTTGTCTATATAACATTTGTCCCAAAGGCGAGCCCGAGTTGACCACGTTCCAAAACGGCTTTGAATCCAAAGTGCATTTCGTGTGCAAAATGCTCTGTGGCGCTGTACATCGCATGGATCGGCTTGCGAGCATTTACCTCATAGAGGACAAACTTGGCCTCCGTGTCGTCCGGAGCGATGACTTGTTCCACATCGGCATCAAGGAGAATCCGTCCATGTGGGGAAAGAAGTCCAGGATCCAATCTAATGGGAAAATTGATGTACTTCATTTCCCAGACCACGATTAAATAATTCGACTGAACTTGACTTACCTATGACGGACCGATTCGTACATCTCGGGGCTGGTCGGCGCGAATATGTTTCTGCAAAATTCCATGGTTTTCTACGACTGCCGTCAAAAAAGTCCCCGCCACAGAAAACCATCAAGAAACTACCTGTAATTCATTCTCGGTTAGGGACTTTCCTACATCTGCAGTACCCTGAATAACTGAGAGGCATTCAAGTATCAGGTAGTGTCCTCGCAATGCCAAGTGTTACCCACTTGGTCGGAGAAGCTCGAATGCGCGGTCGAAATTGTCCTCTTCAACATCGCTCATCACTGGTGTACTTTGGTTGCGTATTTGTTGATAGGTTCCTAGCACGACGAGGAGGAAACTGAAAACCAGGGTTAGGATTTTCTCGTGTTTCCGCACAAGGAATATCACTCACCGAGTGTATGACACGCCGACCTTGGAGGTGTGCCAGCGCTGCGCTTCTTCTTCCGTGGCGCTCCCGCGAATGGACGCAGCAATTGTGATTGCCGAAGACAAGGCCCCGGTGAAGGCCAAATGGACACCAGAAGAGAAGAAAGGATCGATGAACGCTATCGATGTATCAGATCGAGCGAGAGGTGAAACCACAGGTCTACGCACCCCCAGCATCCCCAGCGATTCGATAGTTTGGCCCTGCATAGCTCGACGCGGCATAACTGAAGTCGCTTGCAACCTTGACGCACCCAGGCGTACCCTTGTTTCGCAATCGACCAGCGCCAATAAGCTTCATGGCGCCCGGCGCTCGGCGCAGCTCCTCAAGATAGTGGTCCTGGAGACTATAGCCGTGCTGCCCAGCAGTATTCCTGCCAGCATGCTTCTTTTTCGTACTGATGTCTTGGTCCATGACAACGCCGATAGACGTGGACCCATCATGCAAAGGAATAAACCAAACCCATCCGGACTCGTCTGCACGTCTGGTGAGCAGGCATGGATGATATCACCAGCTTGGTGTCACCTTCCAGCGCTTCGATCCACACCGCGTTATCCCGCGTAGTGTTTGGCATATATCGGCCCGTCTTCTCCCAATATCCCCAGCAAGCAACATTATGCAGGCTTTTGTTGAATTTTCGATTTTTCAGGTAACGCGTCGACATAATACCATTTCTGCCAGAGGCATCGACCAAATACTCGAATTCTATTCGTCCCTGTACGCCAGAGGCGTTCTTCCATGATGCCGCAATAGGTTGATTCTCGTCCGTGATACTGAAATGCAGTTCTTTGACTTGGGTTTCCTCGACCACAAGTGTCCCGCAGGAAGCCGCGTGCCGGAGAAGAAGGTTATCAAACTCTGCGCGGACCTACTGGAAGGTTATTATTCAAGAAGTGTGCTGAAATAGCGAATATCTACGCACGACGTTCCACGCGCCATTATTAGGATCGAGAGAGATAAAGTCTGTATCTGCAGGTTATCGGTGACATTGCATCTGCACGACGTTAGATTTGCACTTGCTTACATCCTTCCCGTTTGTACTGATTCAACTTCACAGCCGCGCCAGGCTGCATTACTTTATCAACTCAGTTGGTAGCCGAACATTGCATGACGAACTGGCCTTGAGCGCAAATCCATAGGACTTGACTACTTCCTCTGCCCCGATGAACCGCAAGAATGGACGGACCGACGGTAACATGCTCTCTCCTATGTGATATCTCCAGTTCATTTTATTATCTCGGAAGTGGAACACCGATTAACGCGACCACGGACCTTGGAAACTTGGCGGCTTCAAGAAGGACGACATCAAAGCCCTCTTGAGCCAATGCAGCTGCGGCATAGCTACCAGCCGGACCACCCCCGATGACGAGGATTTGGGTCGACTTTGGCGGCTGCTCGCTGGGTGTCAACTCGGTGTTTTACAACGATAGTATGGCAGACCCACCACGAGTTTAACGACAGTGACCATGTGCAGTGCAGACGTGCTGTGAAATGAAAATTTATTGTAGAGAAGAGCACCTAAAAATCGTGAGAATGACACTTGAAGGGAGCCGAAACGCTATCCAAGGTTCACCGCATCCGTACCTATGAAAACCAACAATCGGATCAATGATCGCGGAGCACCAACCTGGAACAATAGTTGTGGCCACGACAAATCCGTCCGTCGATGCGAATGTGTCACACTGGTGTTGGCACCACTGCAGATGGAAAGTGCACGCTGCCAATCCGTCAACTCTCGGTAGTAGCGCGAATTAACAGCGGGAAGTGCCGTTCAAAGCGGAGAACGGTACCAGCCCCGAGGACCGCATCAGTGATTCATTCGGAACCCCAACTCTGAGTTGATCGAAGGACACCATGATGGCATGATGGAGAGTTTTTTGTTCAAGTTGTTTTCCTGGACCGTGTCGCGAAATGGAAGAGCGCTGATCGGCAAAAGTCTTACGCCTGTCTAGATGGCGACTTTAACTTAAACCAGATATGCCTGATAATCTGCAATGACAAGGTGAGAAGAGAAATACGCCTGATGACTATTATCCACAAACCGACCAATCCTGATCCCATGTTCCAAAGTTGCCGCTGAGCAATCCCAGAGCCGAGTGACTCCCTGAAAGTGATGCTGCTGGATGCTCAGTACATATGTGACCACAATGACAGAACTCGATGGCAAAATAGTTGAACAGAAAAACAGTCGGCGGTGTGCCAGGGACATCCACGCGGTGCCAGGGGTCATGGCACAGTGGCCCGCCAGTACTAACTAGAGCGCGACCACCCCTCCATCCCATGGGGATAAAAGTTGATGGAAACGGACCATCACATCAGCATGACATACGTGAAGCATTGCAGCGGCGTTCGAATGGTGATGCATAGCCGATATCAATGCAAGATCCAGGGCGCAATGTTGGAATTCTTCAACGAATGCTACAAACGAGGTATGGCGTTACGATTTTCTGATGAATATCTCTCCTTCTGGACCAAGCAACTTTCGACAGCATCTTGACGGCGTAACGTAACTTGAACTCTTCAGGAGCTAGAATTGCGGAGAAGCGTCCCAACGGACATTGGGCGGTCACCGACGTTCGGAACTTATGTCACTGCGGGTTACTATGCATAGCAGCTGCAAGTTGAAATATACACGAATGTGGGAATCTAGGTTTTGAACCCGGACCACAGATAGGGCGCAAACGCAAGCCCGGATCGCCTCTACCCCTCAAATGCAGACTCGGTAGGCTTCAACCTGAATACATATTACGCACTGGGACAAATTTAAAAAAAATAGGTGGCCATAAATCGAGAATGGGTTCTGATCGGATGGTTGGCTCGCGGTCCCCAGGGCACTCCAGATCTATGGACGTATTATATGGGGATGATGTTACTAGTCGCAACTGACATGTCAACGGATGGCATACACTCACGCCGTCGGAGACCGTGGACCTCCCATCGGTAGTAAGGGAGAAACCCGATCTGGTAGGCGTTTGGTCCTCAGGCTGTGACGAAATGCAGCTCTCACTGCCTTGGATACTTCCCCCGCAGTTAAGTATGATGGAGTATTTGGGACACCGGATATTTTTCCATCGGTCAAGGATGGCTTATTGTCCAGAAGCTTCTCGAGAGACTTTGTCTCCCCGTAAGCCGCTCTCCAGACCATATGACCAAAGTAACCACTAATGGGAACGTTTGACAGAGGCTATTGCATCTGAATGGCTTCGGGTCCTCATCTCGGATTTTGATTCTCCCAGTTCGGATGGTATATTATCCCTCGAGCACTCATTCGTAGAGGACAGCTACTGGCGCGACCTGCTTGCCTTCACTCCGGATTACCGCACATTGTATACGCGGAATCAAATTCAACGATTCTTATGCAACGGCATAAGTATAGCGCGGCCGACAGAGTTCAAGATCGTGCCGGACGTTCGCATTAGACACGCTGGGCACAACAAGACCTTCGTCCAAGGAATTGTCCGATTTCGGACCGTCATAGCAGAGTGCACCGGCATCTTCACCCTTGTTCAAATCGACGACAGCACGTGGAAAGCCTGGTCTTTCGTATCTATCATGGACCGCCTGCACGGTGTTAAAGATCGTTATAGAACCGGAAACGTACCTATCAGCCGACCTTTCGTACGGAGGGAAGTCATGGAATATGGAGCAGTTGTCCTCGGTGCTGGACAGTGTGGCTTGGCTGTTGCTGCTCGCTTGGAGAATATCGGGATCCCGACTCTGCTAGTAGAGAAATCAAACGCAGTGGGAAACACTTGGAGGAATCGATACAAGGCCCTGGAGACAAATACCCCAAGAGCGTTCAGTGGGTATACTTCAGTAATGTAATGCTGAGTATCGAAGTCGACTGACTAATAACAGACGCCCTTCCCTATCTTCCGTTCCCGGAGCGCCTAGGAGAGTACATCTCATGCACAGACGTCGCAGATCACCTCGATGAATATCACAAAACCTTGGGTCTTCACCTGCTGACTTCGGCTCATGCTACCACCTCGTATGACAAATCGACAAAGAAATGGACGGTCGTCGTCTCTCAGCCAGATCAGCTCACAATCACCGTAATATCTAACCACCTGGTTGTTGCAACCGGGGTAGGCACGCTGAGGAGTGAAGTTCCTTTTATCCCATCCATTCCCGGAAAAGTATTTTATTTCTCCCCCATCTGTAGGTGCTGGACTTACACACGCTACTAGATATCCTTCCGGGGAAGATGTTTGCACTCTAGCGAGTACTCATATCCGTGCATTTCTGAGGGGCAAAACGCAATTGTCATTGGTGCTGGCTGCTCAGGTCACGATATCGCTCAGGACCTAGCCTCTAAAGGCTCCAAAGTGACACTTATCCAGCGTTCCCCGACTGCTGTAGTTAGCCGTGAGGCGATGGGTCGCTCGTTCAGAGGTATTGCTCTTTCTTTACCAGCTAGAATATGGTCTGATTCCCCACCGTAAGGGTACTTTGCGCCGGACATTCTTCCGATCGACATAGCTGACCGTTTGTATATTTCTCTGCCTTTCAAAGCTTTGCAGAGTTTCCAACATGAGATCACGTCAACGAACGCTGACATCGACAAGTACGTCGCTGCAACACAATGTTAAATCAACGGGTTATTCACCTCCAGCAGGGATCTTCGCGACAGTCTAGCTAACTGTGGATATCTTCTCCCTGAGGCTAACGACAACTTCTTAGATCGTCTTGTCATTCGACGAGGTAAGAATCTCCCAATGAAACTAGTGCTCCGCTACCTCTCTCCCAGGCGGTTATTATATTGATAGGGGCTGTGTAAAACTGATCACATCCGGCAAGGTACGGACGGCATCGCATCATGCCCGCATTTGACCAAGTCTCACACTTATTTAGATCATCGTAAAAGCTGGTGTTGAGATTTCACACTTGAGCCCATCTGGATTAGTGTTTGCTGATGGGACACGAGTTACCGCGGATCTGATTGTTTTCGCCACCGGGTTTGTCCTTCGGGTCAATCAAACGTTGCCTTGTTCACCCGTGGTCCGAATATCCAGGTTCAACAGCACCACGATCAAAGAAGTCGCAGAGAACCTCCTCGGACCCGATGTTGCCGAGTCTGTGAATGACCTTGGCGCGTGGGACAATGATTGGGAGTTTGCGGGTATATGGAGACCATCAGGTCGTAAGTGCCACTTTTGAGTGGTTGGGAATACGCCAACTGTCATCACAGATCAAAATCTTTGGTTCGCTGAGGGAGACCTATTCAGTGCACGCTTCTATTCTCAGCTCTTAGCACTGCAGATCAAGTCGAGAGAAATGGGCTTACTTTCTCAAAGCGAGGATGGCTATCTTCCGTCCGTCGGCGTTCCGCGGGAGGTGGCATCCACACTGGGCTTTCGTTATGTCAACATTGCGTCACTGTTCAGGACGATGCTTACCCTCGCAAAGCCGAAAAGGACCCGGATTGAATGATTATTTATTGGTATACTTATTTCCCGGCATAAATCTGCTAATATTGCATGAGTATTCAAGCTCTCGGGAGAGAGGTAATTTCAAGGCTGATTAGTATGTCCCGCGTCCCAAGTATCTGTGGTTCGTGGCGCGGCATGGGGCAGAAAATAATGGTTGTGTACTTGAGTTGTTGTGTGTAAGGTCTCACGGTAACCGATGTTGACCAGTTGACAGGGGCGAGCGAACAAGATTCGAGTGATATGACATTCCACCATTTCTATTCCCTTATCTCCCTGTGTGGTACGATTGCACGGCCACTCATCATATCGTACCTACATCTCGTTTCTTCCCTCACTCGACCCTTCATGAATTCCCGTCCGAACCGGAGAACCCTGGAGTCACTCAGTTGTTTGGAAGCGGTAGGTATGTTGATCATCATGCATCATGATCCTGTGCTGCCAAATTTTCTTACGTGTGGTAAAGAATAGCCCGCACACAGCGGGGATAACAAGGACATAAGCCAAGGGATGCTTGTTCATTTATCAAAGAGCTTGACACTCTTCCGTACCTTCTGTGGTCATTTAACAGCGTATTTCTTCCTCCCGTCGATAGTTGTAACTGACGATGCTGGTATCTGAGCTCGACGCATTACAGCAGCACTTGAATTGGGCACTGGATACCATTCGAGTCGAGCTCAACGCAGCAGAACTTCCGGAGTACTCTAATTTCGTCCCCTCTAGACATCCGCTCGATAATCCGGACATTCTGACACCGCCCAAGCTCTACGAAGCACGACGACTTGCATTGGGTGAGCACCTGGGTGTCATCAGTTTGCGCACTCCTGATCTTCGTCGACATGGTAACTTGCGTAGCTTGTGCGGTCAGTTACTGGTTGCCAGCTGTAACGCAGCCATGACTGACTCTTTCTCCCACCTTCGATCAGGGGCAGCTTAAAAATCTCTTGCAAGTGCCCTACGAAAAAGCTGTGGAACAGTCATGCGCCGTGTATGACACCGCCTGCTTGGACATTTTTGTCAAGACTGGCATTGTAGATGCACTCGGTGATCCGTCTCATTTAGCAAGTGGGCTACACGTTCGCGAGCTTCACGAGAAACTGGACCTCAGCCCTCAGCGCCTTGCTGCCGTCCTGCGATACCTCGCGACACAGGGATGGGTGCACGAACGTGAATTGGATGTGTTCGCTTTGAGTCGACCGGCGCTGGAGCTCCTCCCTGGCAGAAATGGGAGAAACTGGGTCATGTACGCATGTCGCACAAAGTTACCACTTACTTCTATATCGTTCTTTTCGGCAGGACAACAGGAAAGCCAAAGATTGCAGCATCACTCATTGACTTTATGACCCATCCCGAGTGGAAGCATTCGACATCATCGACGCAGACAGCCTTCCAGCTTGCGTACAACACAGACGATGATATATTTGCGTACCTTAAGCAACACCCAAGCGAACTTGCCCAATGGGCATCTTCCGTACGCGTAAGTCAACCCTCCTTCGATCAAGATCATTATCAATATTCGATTAGTCAATGGGAGATACTTATGAAGCGGCGCTTCTAACCGACTATCCTTGGAAATCGCTCAACTCCAGACTCATTATAGACGCGGGTGGTGGTCAAGGTGGACTCGTGCTCTCCCTCTCTAGAATGTAAGTGAATGGGGTCCGGAAAACAAGATCAACTTATAACCTTACCCCTCTCTCGCAGTCTCCCCGAGTGCCAATTTTTGATACAAGACTTGCCACAAGTTATACCCCTCGCAAGGCGGAATGTGGAACGTTCTTTACCAGGAGCACTGCAAGAGGGACGCATTCAGCTTCAAGCACATAACCTCTTCCACCCGCAACCCAAGGCGACTCGAAACTCCACCTATATATTAAGATATATCATGTAAGTCAATGTCCGTGTCCAGTTGCGAGCACCAATGACTTGGACCCATAGGCACGACTTTTCAGACGAAGATTGCGTATGATGATTGGCGTGGTGCTTTCCTTCCTTTCTGACTCCTGTCCCTAGATCAAAATACTGCGTAACATTCAGTTGGCTGCATGCCCGGAGGTGTGTCGCGTTTATTTATGTCTTCCTCAAATCTCACGTTACGATGTAGAGCAAGATTATCATCATTGAATGCGTCGTCATTCCTGCAACTATCTCACAGGAAATGCCGATAAACAGCAGCAGCCTTATCCAATTCCCACCGGGAGACGCGACCGAAACGTACAAACCAATCAGTCCCCCAAATTTTGTCCCTACGAATTTTGGTGTGAATGCAAAGGTGCCGCTGGCACTGGGAGTCCATCTCATGGCCGCTTTCAACGCCTACGAGCGAACCTTGGTGAGTATAATTTTCTTCTTTTTACCTGCTGCTGACTCTTCTTAATAGCCGGAGTGGGAGAAAATTGTCCACAAGTCTGGCCTCAAGATTGAAAGGGTCAAGTCCCTGAGGGCCTTTACTTCCGTGATAGAGTGTAGCATACTGATGCGCGAAGATCGACCTGGCGCGACGTTATAGGACTGTATAGTACTCATGTTTGGACGAACTTTGGCCAATTTACAGTCTTGCAGAGATGGGGCAAGTTTAGAAACTTTTGCTATATTCGGTGGGTGTCGCACGAGGTTGGAGCTACAAAGTTGGCGGCAATCAGAAAACGTGGTGTGGCATACTACGTGGCTGATTGATCGGTCCCTGGGCAATGGTGCACGAACAGCCACCAGGGTCGTCCAGTTCTGCAAGACGTCTTGCAACTCACTAGAATGCAAGTTGGCGTTGCTCTCACTTGCTATTTAGTGCATTTCCCTTGCAAATAGATTGTGATTCTGAGATTTCGGACACGAGGCATGGGTGAGTAGGTGCACGTTTTCACAGCGGTGCGAAAGCTAAATGTTACCATAATTACTTTCCCAAAGATCCCCGCCGAAGATATTGTATGCAAATGTGTGATATATACATATGAAACATCTGTGCTTCAAATAGCACTGCTGAACTACTTTAAATACATCGAAGACTGGTGCTCCCTCTCAGTTTCACGGTTTCCCAGCTGGTATGATAGGTCGGAATCACACCTTGAGCAACGTGATATATGTACTTGTAATGGTCTGGTTCCATAGCCCGTCCCCTCAGGCTGGGACTGGGTAGCGGTCGTCCGACCCAGAGAAGTTGAAGAACGATATGTTTTTTCCTTCTGCTTCATGGCAATACGAATCATCACCATGTAGAATGCAATGGAAATGACCGGCATGAGCTACACGAGATATGTGTGTGGGTCTCAACGTGGCAAATAATGAAGAACATGCTTAGCTCACCATGCTTACTAAAACAGCCTCGCCATGATTGGAATTGACAAAACAGAGGAGTGCGGTGAAAAGAGTGGCAGAGTACAACACCGCCGCGTCAACAAGGACGCGGAGAATTGGTATCAGTGTACCTTTGGTAGTACGGACGGACGCGACACTGCGTTCTATGGTCCAGATGCGAAAAGCGAGGAGACCTAACCTCGGACGAAAATGCATAAGTGTGGCCAGACAGTGAAATAGCGTGAACGTACCAGTACTTAACAAATTTGTCGCGAGCGATGACGCAAAAAACGACGTCACCCAATGATAAGTTTCCTTGGCAAAAATACCCGAAGGGTTCAGAGTAGCTTGTGAAGCGCTGTAAACCGATCCGATTCCGGTGACTGAGGCAGGACACGTGGTCAATTGCGCAGATTCCCGTGATGCGATTTCGTTTTACCTGCTACGCTGCACCAGAGCATTGATGGGAGGATGATAATCCAGATCGACTGCCATACGACATGACAACGGTATATCTATCCGTGGATTAGAACATTCAGTTTTCAGGGAAAACATGACATACCACCACACCATCTCCAACAAGCGTTTGCAAGGTGTATAAAGCACTTCTCATGACGAAAGTGGTTTGAGCGACATCGCTGAAGAATGCCAATGGTCCACCAGGGGTATTGCGGTACTTTACCAGTCCCTCTCGAATGCGCACAATGTCGACAATCATATGCTTGAATGGGAGAAAAATGCTATGAGATATGTAATCAGCTCTGGCACATCTACGATAAAGCTTACCGCGGTGCTGAGAACCAAGAGGAGAACGGCTATCGAGATCATCACCCATGTATGTCGTCGCTCGTCACGTCTCAACACCCATATGGTGGCAATGAACATAAGTAACGAAAACCCTACAAATCTGCTTAGCGAACGAGAGCTACCAAAATTGAACGACTGCACACACCATACAAAATGGCTTCAAGTACTGTGCCAAGAATAGCAGCATCGTCCAAGGCGATCCCTGCACCCATGGTGGCAGGGACGATGGGGGATGGATAGTAAAGCGGAAATGGTACAAGATCGCCTGATGCCTCAATAAAAAGAGTGGGGCTGGCAGGATTACCATATAGTTACAGCCGCATTCCAGCTCCCTTATCAATTCGACATCGCTTCAGAGTCTATAATCGGAGCGAATCCGGTGGGTGTGAGAAACACTCTACATGCTTGTGCGCCCGCGGCCACAGTGTGGGTTCAATCAAAGTGGATAGATACGGCAAGTCTGGTCAGAGGGTCCCGCGCCTAGTCGGAACTCATCATGATTACATTGATGAAAGTACCTGTTTCAGTTATTCTTGCTATGTAGCTAAATCATTTGAAATCGAACCTCACCGTAGACCTGGACTCTAATATCTATCGACTCATGTCCTCATCCACAAGCTAACCCGGCGGGTATCTCTCATTCGACCTGCAATGTATAGAGTCATTATGGCTACAGCATCTGACCTACTTCAAAAGCCACGCCATGTCAACGCGACCTATCATACACATCACGAAGACTTGAGTCATTCTGATGGAACTTGAATAAGCTCATTTCCGTGCCAGTCTGATGTTCCAGGCTGGGCCTATGATAATGGGAATTTGCTGTGGCAACGCCAACTGCATCTGATTGGCTGAAGAACACCAATCTCGGTAATACCCGTAGGCAAAATGTTGACTTCTCATCTAAACACCCTCAATCACCCCACCACCACGTGTTTCTGAAGGCGCGAATACGGCGACCCAATACACCGCCATCTTCCCAAGGTTTATGAGCTTTGGGAGTCCACCAACGGTCACACCCAACTGACCCAAAATCTTCTTCATTTCGGATCCTACGATGCAAAATCAGATGGGGCTTCCCTCTCTGTGAACGGCGGCAGTCATAACCTCTGGATTCTTCCGAATAGCATGTTCGCTCTACGGTTTTTGGGTCACGCCTTATTCATCGATCTCTTTGCCATCGTGCTGTGCGCGTCGCAAAGGTCCTCGAGGACTGGCAGGCAGGGGACTGAACTTCTGTCGCGGGAAAAAACCTTTGCACCGCTCAAACCGCATCAATCGTGTCATACAACCACGTACAACAGTAACAGCCATGTTTTCCCCGAGGATCTCATTACTGCTGTCATGCCATTGAAGATCGAATTTTGAGTCATTGGGTGTGTGCGCGGGACTTCCGATGTGGTCAATGTTAACTTTGTGTTGATCAGGAGAGTACTAAGGACGAGGGTGACCTGGTGAACTCGAACATTAGATCGTCTCCGGTGTCTTCCCAACTTCGCGCTTACGGGTTCAGGTTCAGGTACACCTACTCGACTCTGACCGTTTGTCACTTCGGACCCTCAATCGATGGAATTACTTTGTTTGATTTGACCATGTCTTCTTTGGGTACAGGTGCATTTCTCTTGCATGGCTGTCTCCTTTATTTACTCGGCTCGTTCAACTCGGCGACCGTCCTACGGTTGAGCAGTATAAGCGCAAGTTTCGCCATTTCAATAATTCTGCGACTTCCCATAGTTTTAGTTTTACTTTGGCATTGTTCGCATTGGTGTTTTGGGTTGGACCCTAGAAAGACGAATAATTAGGCGTGTCGATGTAGAATTGAGAGAGCAAGGTCCGAAATGATTCCGAATGCACGATCTGTCGTTTTCACGCTGCGGCGGACTGCGGCCAGTGATACGCTTTGTTTGTCAGACGCTTTGCAAATGGTCGACTCATGATCACACGAATCATTGCTTCCATCTGTCATCTTACTAGCGTTGCAAGTGTTGTTCATATGTTCGTGCTTGCGCTGAACTGGTACCTCATCTATGCCGTTGTGCTTCTTTTTGGCCTATGGCTCGCTACGAAAGACATTCTAAATGCTGGAGCGCAGCTCTCGTTACCGCCGGGTCCACCTGGACACTGGCTTTTTAGGAATAAACTTCCTACTTCTCGGTAAATTTGTTTTCGTTTTCATGTCCGCCGACCATCTCACTGGGTAGCTGAAGAGCACCCTTCGTGTTCGCCAAAATGACCGAAGAGTATGGCCCCGTATTCTCTCTTCGACAAGGAACTCGGATATTTATAATTATTGGTCGTTATCGAGCAGCCATGGAACTAATGGAGAAGCAAGGCGCCTCACTCGCCGATAGACCTCGCTCGATTGCCGCTGCGGAGACACTTTCCGGGGGCATGAGGGTCGTTGTGGAAGGTGCCGGGGATCGACTTCGAAGACTTCGCAGGTATGGCAGTATGTTTCCGATCTAGTACGGATACACCATCTCAGAGCAACCTCCTTGTGCGCTACAGAGTCCTACATGCGGTGTTACAACCAAAGGTCGCTATAACTTATGAGCCGGTACAGATTCGACATGCCAAGAATGTCCTGCTTGACATCTTCGAAGACCCCGCTAATCACCAGATGCACGCTAAACGGTAGACGCTTTCGCTTCTGTTGATTATGGGTGACCTCACCTGAGAGAATCCATCAGATATGCAGCATCAGTGATCATGTCCATCACCTACGGCAAAACAACGCCGACTGCGTATAGCGATCCGGAAGTTGTGGCGGTCAACCGATGTTTGAAACGCTTCGGTCAGGTTATGCGCCCAGGAGCGTATCTCGTCGACACGTACCCCATCCTGAGGTATATTCCCGGGTACCTCTCACAGCTGAAGGAGTGGCATCAGGAAGAACTCGCGCTTTTCCAGAGCCAGCTGAACTTAGTGCGGGGACAAATAGTTAATTGATTTTTCATTCATTGCGGTCCCGAGGAAGCTGACTGTGGCCAGGGAAGGGGAGAGGCTAAGCCTTGTTTCGCTAAAAATCTGCTGGAAATACAAAGGGAGCATGGGATTGTGGATGACGAGGTTGCCTATATCGCGGGATCAATGTTCGGTGCCGGCTCAGATACGGTCAGTATGAACTCGACCGACCCAACTATGTCGACATGATTCAATTATAACCAACCTAACTTTCCATCACTAGACTGCTTCGGCGATAACCATAATGATGATGGCAGCTGCTTTGCATCCGGAGGCTCAAGCCAAGGTGCAAGAGGAACTAGATGACGTTGTTGGACGGGAGAGATGTGCGCGTTTTTGTTTTTGTTTCTTTTTTGGACTATTGAAACAGCTGCAGTGCCATCGTTCGGTGATCAGGAGATGCTCCCTCAAGTAGCCGCATTCATGTTAGAGAGCCTGAGATGGCGACCCGTAAGTGTTGGAGGTGGGTGGCATTGGCTTACTCAGACGCCATGTTTGGAGCATCTGACGCATGGTCTAGGATTCGCACATCGTGCAACAACGGATCTCGTGTGGGAGAACTACTTGATACCCAAAGGTGCCACGGTCATCGGAAACCATTGGTATGTTCAGGAGGGAACCTCTCTGGGGTAGGAGTGACACTATTATTTTCAGGGCGATTGCTAACGATCCGGAGGTCTTTCCGAACCCTGACAAATTCGATCCCCAGCGGTGGTTTACTGCGGAAGGTACCTTGCGAGATGACCTACAATTCTGCACGTATGGCTTTGGTCGCAGGTAAGGCAGTATCAAGCTGCACGCTTTCATACGTGTCTTTTGACGATCTCACGCCAGAATTTGTCCCGGAATGCACGTTGCAAACAGGTCTATTTTCATCAACACCGCTCTCATTCTCTGGGCGTTCCGTTTGTTGGAAAATCCCACAGCGCCCATCGATTCGTTCGCTTTTACAGATACTGTGAATATGCATGCATTGCTATTTGAGTTGGTATTCGAAGATCGAATTCCCAGGGCGGAGATTAGGAGATTATGCTCAGAGCCGCCGGTTCAGGAGTAGTCTAACGGGATGTCCCAGAGGGAAGCATGTCTCTGGCAATTGGTCCTGTTCGGGTCGATTTTGAATTCAAGCGATGAGCCCACGGTGTGCCATTGGTGCCCCAGAGGTATTTTTCACTAGGTGCGTCGTCGGCGCACTGCGCCCAAAGCCGCATGTACTTTACAGCGGGACTTCGGTCCGACAGGTATTCACTACCGCGTGAGTATGATGGATGAGTTGGTTGCCGTCCCGCTTTCCACGTTCTTAAGTAACAGATCCAGGCGGATTCCGCCCGGTTATCGCGGCAGTCGAGTTCTTTTCTCCATGCTGTCGCCATGCCCCCACAGAGTTCGGGCTTCCAGTAAACCCAAAAAACCATGTTTGCCCCACCGTGACTGCGCCCAGGTCTCAGTTCCGTCTATACCGCCTCTCGCATTGCACGAGATCCCAGAGGACCAGCATAATAGCCAAATAAACATACTGTCCCATTGTAGTTCAACCTACCAGATTATACTACACATCAAGAAGGACGTGGAGAGTGGCATCGCAGTGTGCGGATCGACGCACTCTATGGTCCAAATGCGATAGTAGGCGAGGTGGCATTCACAATAACGTCACAGCGCATCACGTCCTATTTGTTACGCTGCGCCGGAGCATCAGTGAAGGACACGGCGTATATCGATACGCCTCGTTGGGCTCCTGAGAGCAGCGCTCATTTGTCTATAAACAAGCTGTCCTGCCAGCAAAGACTCGTCAAACATGGATGTCGTAAATCGCAGACTCTTGGAGCTCGGATATTAATTGGCCATAAGCTGCAGTGAGCCTCCTGTTCAACACGTTGTAAGCTATACTCTAATTATCTCTTTCTCGATCGGAATGCAGCGGTCAGCCTCGTGGGGTTGGTTGAACGTGTCGTAAGTAAATTGTTACTGGCCTCCTAATCAGGATTTTTCCATCAGCCCTGGGTTACGTTGCGAAGGTTTGACAATATGCAATTGGACAACGTCACTCCGGTCTGTTGCGCTGCACGGAGTATTGAAGGTGTCATCTATCGCCTCGTTGGACAACGGGCCCATCGGTGTTTGTTTTTTATGATCAATAGCAGGAGTAGACCCACACCGATGCACATACTAGCCCACGAGACGCCTTGCAGAACTTGGCGTCCTTCATATCCCGGTTCCCAGAGCAAATGCTCTCGTGGTTAGTTTTAGCCGGAATCGTAGCTAGGCTTCTCCCGGCGATGAGAGCGGCCTAATACAGTATCTTTCATGATCTCTTGCACCGCATGGTTTCGGACTAGGCCCTGATATCTAGCCAAGGAACGATTTATGATTGTTCTTTATGTGGGTGCACCCGTCGATAGATGTCCCCCAGACTGTGGGTTCTCACAAGACGGCCTGATCTATCGTTTTGCATGTTTAACGCTGTTACACGCTTCGGGTGACACTGAAGTCAGCCCAAGCGTGATAGACAGTGCCATGGGATAGTCGATAGCTGCATGCATGATTCACCCGAGAGGTGAACGTATTCATGACCTGAAAGCATGATACACTGGTCGAGGATGAAATCATTGACAGTCTTCGTTGACAAGTCCAACAACAACTGGCCAAACGACGAAAGCGCACTAAGGGGGTCCGAAACGATGGTCTCCCACACTTGCTCTCGCTCAGGTGAGGCGGAGGTGTAGAGTGCTTCTTTAGTGTCCTACTGCAGGACGGGATCCGAGTGATTGTATGGTCGTGTTAGCATGACGCCAGCTAATCAAGCACTGCCGAACTGAGACCCGAACAGTTACACAATCTATTTTCGACGTTCACTGAATGGAGGCTTGGCTTCGCGAATGCCTCCTGTTGATTTCATTCATTGGTGAGATCTGGCTGTTGGGCGAAGCAAAATTAGAGTTTCGGGGACATTCGTCCGTCAGCGACCTTCTTACGGCTTACCAGCCGAAGAACCAAACATGAAGGTGGTCATGTAGTGTTGAGACTTACCTTCTCATTGCATTTTATGATGGAATCTTTCAATCATATCCAGCAGAATACTAGCGGTGTGAGTCGAATTGTCGGAGTGGACACTGGGTGAAGACCCTCACCTCGAGGACGGCATTTATATCAACCGGGACACTGCAATTTGTACACCAAGGTATCAGCGCATACCGGCAGGGATGTGGCTTTGGGTCCATTTATCCTACCTAACAAACAGATTCGAACCGATGGTCGTGAGAATTGGAAGCAGTCGTGGTTGGAACATACGATACGACGATATAGAACCTACATTGTACAAGTCGGCCACCGAAGCGATCCGCTGGCTTCCTTGAGTCGGGGAATTGCCAGGACTTACGTGGAGTTTATTTATATCCCAATTCCAGGTACGCAGAGTATAACGCTCACACCCGCGACAAGTTCTGTCACGAATAGCCATGGGCTGCGGACATGTCGGTGCCTCGTTGATTCCATTCTGGTGTGGCGTCGCCTAGAGAAGTAGCGTCAAAATGACGCCACAGCCAACATTAGTGAAGGAATGTTAGGGAACTACACATGATATAAATATTTCATGCCGGCAGACAACAGACGATTTTGGTGGGGTTTTGTTTGAGATCGTCCACTGGACAGAGTTGCATGGCAATTGCGTGTCGATTGACCACATGCGAGCTGGATGTAAACGAAACATCATCCAAGCAAACCGAATGTTTGAGTGAGTGATAATATTCTTAAAGATACGGGGTTACCTTTCATGGATATTCAAAGGTTATCTTGCACTCTGCAGGAAAACGAACGTCAACCCTCAGGCTTGCGGCCGAGCCGCACTTGAATTTCCTTTAATGAGCACGCCTAACTGAATTTGTACTCCGGAAGACATGGAGAACCTAGTTTGAATGCAGTGGTTACTTAAGGTTCGCTAACTAACTCACCGAGTCGACCGGATGAAGCTACTGTGGGAGCTATGATGTACCGCTAAGCCCATTTCCGAGAGAACCACAATGATTACATGATTCAACGGTGATCCAATCTTGCTAAACCCAACCAGGATATCGCGAGCCGTCGTGCGTGGAACCGAGCAAATCCACTGAGCCCCCGACTTCTTCAAAGTCAGTGAGTTTGTTCTATCTCTGAATATGAGTTCGCTGACATACGTTGTCACGGTTTGACTGGCTCTTGCTCACCGTGAATACGAAATGCATAGAGTGAAATAGTTTGAACTCGTGCCGCACCTGAAAAGTCGTGCTTTTTCGGCGCTGCTAGGAAATGAATGCTTACACTGTAAAGAGTTTTCGTGCTGCTTCTGATCAGGAGGCAAACTCAACTGAACAGAAGTAGCTTAGTGCATGAACACTCTACATCTATAGCTGCCGAAGCCTTCTGGTCCGTCATGCGCTTGCGGCAAATCACCTAGGTCAATTTAGGATTAATACTTTGATCATCCACTGTGAGTACTTCAAACTTTGGCATGAATGCGACGGTCCCAATACCTTTTCCGGGAACGCTGAACTTTGTCACTTGTCCTAGTGCATAAAAGGGGGATGTGAGCGATGATCATTATCTACCCATATGTCAATCTTCATGTCTCCCTTACTTGATTCCCTTCAGCAAGCCATCGCCCTTCGGGAGAAGGAGATCACTGGAACACGCTATTTCGATGCCCCTCTTCCGTCTTATGCACCCGATTTCTTCTCAAACGACTATCTATCGTTATCTACGGACCACTCTCTTCGAGACACTTTCCTGCGCAAATTGAGACAGGTTCCTGCAGGTCGTTTGCTCGGGTCAACTGGTTCCCGTCATCTGACGGGGAACTCTTCGGAGCTCACTGCACTCGAGGCCGCATTCAAGCATTTCTTTGGAGCACCGTCTGCTCTGCTCTTCAGTTCCGGTTACAATGCCAACGTGGCGTTTTTCTCTTCCGTCCCACAAAAGAACGACGTCATCATCTATGACGAGTTGATTCATACGTCTTGCAGAGAAGGCATCCGTAAACCATCCCGCGCTTCCTACTGCTTTTCCCACAATTCAGTAGCTTCCCTCAAGGAATGCCTCCTGGTCGTCTTGCAGAAATATCCACAGATCACGCAGGGAACCTCCACCGTATTTATTGTGGTGGAGAGTTTGTACAGTATGGACGGGGATTTCTGTCCCCTAGCAGGGATTGTGGAAGTCGTGGAGAGTCTGGTTCCCGTCGGACAGGCTCACATTGTCGTGGACGAGGCCCATACGTCGGGAATACTTGGCCCCAACGGGACCGGGTTTATCTCGCATCTAGGTTTGAACGATCGCGTCCATACCAAGATTCATACGTTTGGCAAAGGGTGGGGATTTCACGGAGGTATGTGCTTCTCACCTCTATAATTTGAATTTGTTCAAATATTTGTGTTTTTTGCATAGCCGTCGTGTTGACATCGCCGATCGTAAGGAATTACTTGTGTAATTTCGCAAAGTGTATCATGTTTTCGACGTCGATGCCGTTCACCGACATTTACGCGCTCGAAGCATGCCTCAGCGTCGTATCGAGCGAGTGTGGCGATGAGGTAGGGTTGATTGCATTCATTCTAATCGATGACAATAAATGTAACTTCCCTACCCGACAGCTTCGCAAGAACTTGCACCGCCTATGTCGTTACGCGCGCGAAAAGCTATCTGGCTCTCTCAGGCACGTTCCTGAGATCATCCTTGCTCTGGACAAATCCGACACCACGAGTATGGACTCACGGGACTTGTACTCCCCGGTTATCCCGGTGTTCACCCCTTTGGCAAGAAACGTGACGGAATACTTGGTGCAAAGGGGGTACGCGGTCACACCGATTTCCTACCCGGCAACGAAGACACCAAGAATCCGCATCACTATCCATGCACGAAACACGGAAGAGGAGATTGATACCCTTATTAGCGAACTCCTAGTTTGGGCAGAACGGCAACAAAACGTATTCTCTCACACAGGAGGCGCCCGTTACATTCCGAGAGGGGGGGAGTTGTACGTGGAGGCAAGAGGGAAACTTTAGCAAAATGTATGCGCGCGCAATGTTGGGACGGAGTGTACCAAGGTTTATATATACTTTGAGTTTACATTAAGTATACACAATTGACCTTTCTAATTGCGGAGAAAATGCTGAAGTCCATGACGGCGTCGACTGGTCTTCTGATGGGTAAACCGAGTCTAGTTCAAACAAGATTACACACTCAGACGATAACAATAACGAATTCTAATGGGGAACTTTAGTCGTGAGAAGGGCAAAGCCACAATCCCGGATGGGTAGTGGGTTGCGAAAATAGGGAATGACAAGGAACTGTTGAAACCGGGCGTGCTAGACAATGATAGTGAATACTCCAGTCGAGTGGTATGAGACTGGAGGGGATATCTACCTAGACAGTAATAGTTATCGGAGAACAGCCCGTCTGCTACAACATTTAGCTTCGTATGGTACATTTACTACGTTTCCTTACTTGGACAGCGCTGTTCTCCGACAGGAACAGGGTATCGTGTTCGGTTTAAGAAGGACAAATTGAATACAAGATTTAAACAAAGAAGCACAAGTGGATGGGCGCATCATAATGGACACGTGTGGGGACACGTTCCGCTATGAGGACGGAACGCGGTGGAAGGCTGCGTGCGAATACAGAAAGGGAAGGTCGAAAGCCTGTGAGAAAGGAGATGAAAGCGATAAGAGAGGATGGCAGAAACGGCGGAACGGTCGGAACGGTCGGATACGTCTGAATGGAAACGGACTCGATATGATGATCCTACTGCGAGTACAGGAGGCCTATATATACGACGCGGACTACAGGATGACGAAGGTAGGAGCCAGTGGCTCAAAGGAATCTATGACGTAGCACAAGACAAATGGGAAACGAAAGGAAAAAGGAAGATGGCGAAAACGACAACAGACAAAGAAATGACGGCCGTCGCGAATGTGACGAGATCGAGGGAAGTCTCGACCAGGTCGACGCTCGACGACGACATCCGAACCGGATCAGCGAAGGGACGCGCAGCGTTCCTTACACACGTATGATAAAGCCAGAAATAGAGCCTGAGGGTGGTCACCAATTATCCAACTCTGAATCCTTACTATCTTTCCCGCGACGATTCGGAAGAACCTGTCTTCATATCACAATTTCTTCTGTGG
>JBBPOF010000489.1:0-22591 GCA_038091315.1 Porphyrellus cyaneotinctus | reverse complement strand
CCGATGAAGATACGGCAAGTGATGATTCCAGAAAAGCTTTTTGTGATCTACAAACAGAAATGAATGACAAGCCACAATTTTAGAAAACAGACAACCAACTCCCATCAGGGCGCTCATTAAACCCCAGGCTATGACACAAGCTGCAATGTAGAAAGACGGTCTTTATGTCATGCAGTCACTGACAGTATCCAACCTTAGTTCCGACACTTCCAGATCCCAATATCCAGAACCACCATTCTGGAACCACTTCCGGAATTTTCCCACACACTTCCAGACTCGGAACCACTGGAAGGTCCAGAACCACCGGAACCACTTCCAGAACATTCCTGCGCTTTTCTGGAAGCATTGGAAGTATTGGAAGTATTGGAAATTCAAAATGTTCTTTCAGGTTCGCTACTACAATATTGCAGGTAACATAATACGAGTATACCTCCACCCACAGTATATATATCTTCACCCTGCATATAAGCACCTCAGTTGTTTTCACCATCTTAGGCAGCAGCTGAGGTGAGTCCTTTTTACTTAGTTTTCATTCCTAGCTAATGTACTGTAGCACTGGGCAATTTCTGCCCTTCTCTTAGTTTTTGTCAGTCACTTCAGTCTATAGGTCACATTATAATATGCAAGGAATACAGACTTTGATATATGACTGAGGATCTAGTTCAACTCTGAGCATGGCCATATGACAAAGAATACTATTTGGGACATACCATGTTGGAAGGGATCTATGCTGGGGCATAAGATACATACAGAATGGCAATAACAGTGTCATATTTGACATCTATGCCACAGTCAAGCTTGGACTCATGGTGGTTGGGAACTGAATTACCTGATAAGCCAAGATCTGCCTCCAATCCATGGAGTCTAGCAGTAGTGACTGCTATATGCTAGAGACGGAAAATTTGACCTGTGAACATGTCTCCAGGCTGTAGAATGGACCAACTCACATTGATATAATTCAACAAAAATATGATGGCAACAGTAAGCAACAATCTCATGTCAAGCTTGTGCACGACATGGTGCTCTGCTGCCTTCTAGTTTCCTTCTTTCAAGAGGATGGGGCCTGAACCATCTTGTACCACGGCCATAGTTTCTGTGAATGTCTTTTCCTTGGGCAACATTGTGTAACTTGGTGTTTGGAGAGCAGACATGTGGGCATGTTTGGGCCCATCGAGAAGCCAGTACTTATTGGCATGAATATACAGGTGTTTTCACAATAATACTTGCTTGTTCCACAACTGGTGAGTTACCTGAGTGAAACTGAGCATGAACTTTCAGTATCAATGTTGAGCTTGAAGTTATGGCATGCACCAGTATGGGTACTTTTGGCATGGCTGACTTGGAAGGGATTGTCTAGGCTTCATCTTCATTCTGTTCAGTTCTCACCAAATGTAGGTGGTATTGAACATAAGCACTGCCATCTGCTTTGCTGAGGCGACTCAGTGTCTGAGGCATTCACACGGGTAGTCCAAGTAGATCATCGAGCAGGTGAGAACTTGAAGGAGTCTCACCACTATAAAAAGGGGGGCCGTGACCAACATAAAAAGAGTATATAGGCATAGAGTGGAGAGTTTCTGTTGAATTGGTGATAGATTTGTTGCATCTGACTAGTATGTAACAAGTGCTCATATCTTAAAACTTCATGCAGGCAAATACACTAGCAACTTGCTGGTGTTTACAGACAAAACATTGTCTAACTTCATGCTGACTACTCCCCCTGCACCCATTCCAGCTGATCTTCTGAGTTCTTCGGCTTCCATCCAGTTGTTGTTCAGACGTTCAATCCTCCCATGTAAGTATTAGCACTCACTGAATAAGTGGACATTTGTCTGATTGCAAATGCTTATGAAGTCTTCTCTCACAATTTAATGTATCTGTTTAGTTCACCATTTCTGAAATTGGGCTGCAAGGCACATATTATGATTGCTCTGATACTGTGAGGCATGAGCCAATGAAACTTGAAGCCACATACAGTGAGGAAGAATTCATGCACTTCCATTCTCTCCAGCAACCCTGGATTTCAGATAGGTGATTCAGTTTGTGTCATAACTCTCAGTCAAGAAGTGCAGCATAAGATCAACTGTGAGACTGATGTACTGTGAGACATTTCACTACTAGCTCAGACCTGATTGGCACTACAATCATTTTTAGCATTTCGTGCACCAATAGGTGCATCTGGAAAAAAGAAAAAGTCTGGTAGCAAGGCACTTGCTACATAGCACTCCATAGCAATCACAACACTCAAGGTTGCTCTGTAGCACTTAGTAGCAAATCAAACCAATGGAATCTACTACATAGCAAATTAAACCAATAGCATGTACTATGTAGTTAGTGTCATGACATGTTAGTACTACTGGGTCTACTGAGTCTACCAAGTCTACTGTACTACCACCATTGTTCGACGTCGCTGTCCCATTGTCACAGTGGTGCTGACATGTCGTTGTTTTGTTATGTCGACAGCATGTCCATCTGTCTGTCATCATTGCCACCTCATTGCAGCACGGTGTTGCCAGCACACCATGTCATTGTGTTGTCAACGACATTGCATTTGTTGTCATCCTCACGCTGTGGGATGATGTGGACGATATCTGAGGCATAGGCATGTGTGACGGAGAGAGGAGGGAGTGGGAGAAGTGGGCTTGTGGCATTGTCGTCACATTGTCCTTGTCCTGTTGGGTCATTTGCGTACGCACCAGAAGTCGCATGATTGAGTGGTAAAAGACTACCTTGGATAAAACGCTCAGTGATAAGGGCACACATGGAACACTGTTTCTCGAGGAGATGCAAGGACTTGAGCTCTATCATGGCATGGAGCTTTCCATGTGCATTGGGTGCAGGGGGAGTGGATGAAAGGTTGCTCTGAGCCTCGATGGTGCCAATAGACAATGCGGTTGTTTGCTTCTCTGTTAGCAAGCCAAGGATATCACCTGCAAGACTGTCGAAACCACCATCACCAATCATGGTATCCAAGCCTTCTAGTTCACAGTTGATGCGCTGTGAAATGCGTGCCTCAATGAAGCTATCTCTTTCATTGATGATCTGGTGGACATCGAAGCCCGGTGGCATGAAGGAAGGAATAAGGAGACATTGAAGATGAGTGGCGAACATGGTTGGATTGACATCTGCAGGACGGGTGAGATGTGTTCATCCTGTCAGGTCATCGACAATGACATCAGGTCACCATGGTGTTGTTGCGTTCGTTGTCACATCGTCATGTTTGTTGTGTAGGGAGGGTGATACATGGACGAGAACGGGAACAGGGATGGATGGGGATGGGGGATGATGGTGGGGGTGAGGACATGGCACGTTTGTGGTGTCAAATTTGAAGGCCATGGGTTTGACGAGCTGTAATGATAGGCTTGTCCTGAGGTGGGTTGGGCTGTAGGCAATTTGCTGACCCAAAGACGCCACTTGACGGCTTCTCAAGTGTGTGCTTGCATTGGCCAATTTCACATGGTGGGAGACCAGAGCCTAGCTGGCCCATGCCCAATTTGAATAGCAGTGGTCTTGCATGACCTTTGATGCCAAGATCTGCAAAGCAAGAAAGGTGCAACAAGGACAGAGGAGCAGGGATGGAAGGGGAAAAGGAGAGAGAGCAACGCTCGTCATGGTTCGTCATCCTTGTCATGGTCACATTGTTGCCACATTGTCATCACATCAACATGTTTATCATTGACATGTTTGATGCAGTCCAATGGCAGTGTGGACTCAGACAAGGTCTGGCGTATGGTGGGTGAGGAGGGATGGCCTGAAAGAAAGGGGGAGAGGAACACACACACACACACAATGACATTGTCGCATTTGTTGTGTCGTCACACTGTGGGGGTGTACTGGTGGCATGGACGATGTCTGGCATGGGTGGCTGTGATAAGAAAGAGAAGAGAGATGGGAGAGATGGGAACACACCTCATCACAGTCGTTGCGTTCATCGCCCTCATCTCCCTGCCATTTGTCGAGGTAGTGGGGTGGGAAAATGACAGATTGGATGTGGAGGCGTAGGTTGTGTCTGCATCTGCGTCTGTGGCTGCTGGAGAGAAGAGTGGCTTGGTAAAACATGCAATTCCACCAACACTGTGGTACTTACTGCAGTGGTATCCATTCCTAATAACATGTCGGATTCAAATGACATGCATGTAATGCAAGAATGTGAGGTTGTTCAATGACATTGACCGATCAGAGTGTCCTTTTGGACGAAGGTCAAGTGCTTCTTGGTTGAGGACAATGGCCTCATCAAGGTCTTCCATCGACCCATGCCAGTGGCATCTCGTCATGTTGTCATCGTATGTAGGATAGGAGTGTAAGAAGAGAGGAAGAGATGTGGGGACATGGGTGTGTGCATTCCTGATAGTGGTCATTGTCCTGGAATGGGTGATACTAGTGGGTCAAATCAATTAGTATGTAGCCTGTACTGTTCGAACATGCCAAGGTTGATATGGCGGTTGAGGTAGAACTGCTGGGCCTCCACTAGGGCATGGCCGTGGATCCAGCGAGGATGAACAGGGCCACGTGGGAATATTGGTATTAGATGACAGTGTTGTACGATTCGATGTATGGGAATAACTTCGGTGTTAGGCAGCTGCTGCCTTGTAGAGCGACTAACATGAAACATCTTCGTGTTGTTGTCGGGTGTCTGAATGGGTTTGAACCAGTGAACATAGACAAGGGGATCAGGGTAATCACCAAGGTGTGATGGTAACTTAAAGATAGCACAGACTTCCGCCACACACAGACCTGTCATGGTTGCCCATGGTTAAAAGGTAGTAACACAATGACTTTGAGGTCAACATACCATGCAGTCCACCCCATTGCTGTTGTAGCTTGGTATTGACGTCTACAAGGACAGTATCATGTCTGGCCAACGTAGGTGGCTTGCGAACTCCATTGGAGCGTTGTGGGTGTGAGCATATCCTCAAATTTGCATTCTTTGCTGCCGTGTGCTCCATTGGCGATGTAATGAGTACCATGTTGGTGAAAATGTTGAAGCGGTCATTAGCATTTGGTTCAAAGAATTGGCATCCATGAGGCAGTGTGTTGACGAACACTCTGAGGGCTTCGAGGAAACAAACAGCTCTGTGATGCTGTTCTAGGTATTGAACCATTTTCCTGGGAGATTGTGGCCAGCAAGAGACTCGAAAATGGGGTCGACGAGCTGAGGTTACCGGTGCCACATGGGGTTCAAGATATTGGTATGAAAGATGGTGTTCTGAGTCACTTGAAAGGGAGGATTCAGCATCCAATGGACCAGTTCTACTTTGTCACCAGGCCTGGTAACTGCTGAACCAAGTGACCACCTCTTGTCACTGGAGCCATTTGGTCATTTGGACAGTATAGTCTTTTTGGCTGGTTGCAATGTATGCTTTCTTGGCGAAGTCAATATGGAGACGCTCTGAAATCTCAGTGTTGAGCCCATCAAGACTACCTAGAGTTCGTATTGTGTCAGCATAGTGTACGAGGGAATGAAGCTTAGGAATATTAAAGTGGGTCCGGCACCCAAGTTCTACAAATATATCCTTCAGACGGTGGAAATCATCTAGAGTTTCTTGTAATGCCATGAGTGTGTGATCTGTATGCGACCAGTATTGGGCAAGGTAGACAAAGTCTATGAGGCTGCATGCTGCCTGCATGACACGTGGTTCTGCACCAGTGCCAACAAGTGTGCTGATAAAGACCCATTCGAGCTGTTTGTGGTCGGTAGCCATCTACTGTTTGACAGTTGAAATCCCTTTCTTGAAGTGGCGGAGTCTAGGGAAAACAGGCATCAAAGTCACTGGTCTCAGTGAGGGCGCTGCACCATCATTTCAGGTGGTCTTTGATGATACCTTGATGGAGCTGGTGGAGGATATCCGAGGTGATGCAAAGAAATATGTCAGTGTGAGGGAGCTCAGCCCAGAAGGGTGAGAAGACTGGGCGTAAGTCCTCAGTGATGAACTTGGGTGGGTACTGCCCAGTGGCCTGTTTGTGAAGTGTTTGCATTGTTCGTGTCTGGTTGTGGCATGGGAACTGGAAATTCGTGCCTCGTTGGTTAGCTAGTATCAGGCACTTGGGGCATTGATTTTCAGTGCAACATGCCACCAGACATTGCTTGGGGTGGTCACCAATAAATGCAGCCAGGATTGGGAAGACTCGGCAAATATAGCCATCTGCACAAACCATCTCGACTCCTTGCTGTCCGGCAGCTACAAGTGGCTGTAGTATCAATTTCATGCAATAATGAAAAAGACAATAACCAGTGACCGAGTTGTCTTCAAAAGATGCCAGTTTTGTGACAGGTAAGTAGCCCAACAATACTGATGCATGGCGCGAGGGTTTGCGGCGAACCTCTTTTGATATATTTCCTATGGTCAGGTATACTGGCCACATAGTTTTGTCACCTTTGAAGCGTGACAATTCTGTTTTATCAGATGCCAATATCACTGGCACGACGGTCGCACCACCTGGCAATTGTGTCTAAATGATGTTCAGGTGTGTATTGACATCAAATGATGAGATTACTCACCTGCATATCCCACCACCAGTTGGCAGTCCACATCTCATTGTATCGGCAAGTTTGCCCCTCAGCATCTGTATAGACTTTTTCAGGTGCGTAAGCCATGCTTCCATCAAATGCAGGATTGCTCATCAACTCTTGAACACAGGCCACTGGATCGTGCATCCAAAACTCAAGTTTCTCAGTTTTGCCATCAACATTCTCCATTGCGTCGTTTTCATCAAGTGGTCCAAGATCACCATGGACATGGACAAGCCTGCAGGACCATCTGGGTCCTGTGGGTAGTTTGTCCACGAGCTTCAAGAATGTATAATTACTGTGGTAGGACGGCTGTGTTCGATTCTTTGTCTTTGCACAGATGCATTAACAGTCTAATAGATCCCATGATGACTAGAAACCGTGACTGATAATAGGTAACTTTAGGAATTCTTCTGTGGCATGCTGGTTCACATTTTTGATGAGCCATTGAGCGAGCGCCCATTCCTCGTGATTGGCAAATGGAGCATATGATCCACCTCCAGTTGCTTCTTGGTAACTTTTCATCCGTTCAAATGGCATCTGCTCATAACCAATAATATCTGCAGCAGGTTTCTCTAAAAACTCCTGGGCAAAGCGGGGAAAGTGGGAGCTGTGCTCCTTGCGTTCATCTTCCTTGACATGGTAATCTTGGCAATCGGGTGCCCCACCTGGCATGTTGACATCGTGCCAGTCATGGTGATCGATATCATCGACATCCAGTGGTAAGTCAATATCTTCATTGATACATTCGCATTTGAGCTCACAATCTGGAGTCCTGGCGACAGGCTGCACTTGCTATTCCTCAATCTCCCACTGCTCACGACATGCTCTCGAATGTGAGATGTGTGCCGATGCACACCTCCAGTAGTCGGAAAGGCATGTCTGCAGTAGTTGCAGATGTGTTGTCACTGATGGGTATGGCTTGGCATCAATTCGTTAACATGGATGGTGGGAACAGATAATATGGGTTTGGTGTGCACAGGGAATATTGTAAGAGACTGATCACAGGCTGTACTTTCACTGCTTACTGATCCTTCTTTGAATTTACTGCTAACTCCAGACAGCTACTAATGTATAGCTTGGTATGTCTCCATTTTTTTTTCCTACTCCGAGATGCCTTTTTTTTTTTAGATCCTTGTTTATTGTCCAACAGGGAGTAGCCCTTTGTTAGTGCAAGATGCCTAATATTGGACTATTGGACTTTGGTCTTGAGCCTCAAGACTCCACTACCAGGTCCCCATGGTTGCTGCCCTGCATGGCGGAGTTTGATGCCCAAGATCTCGGACCAGGAACTCTATGCTGCCTGGTTCCTACTGGTCATTCAGGCCCAGCAGCCTGCAAAGTATCGCTTAACCACTGGCAATTAGTCTCAAACAACAACTCAGAGGTCCCCATTGTCACTGAGGCCCTGCAAAATATCACTCAACCAATCAGTCTCAAACAACAAGGTCCCCATTGTCACTGCCCTGCACACTAACCCTGCCATTGTCATTTGACACAATGAACCGACGGACTCAGACAAAGCCTATGCAAACCAGGTCAGGTGATTGTCCATTTACTGCTCCATTGGTGGCCACTAAAGCCAACATATTTAAGCAGAACTGTTCATTGATCCATCTGACCCATTGACCCACTCTCTTTAACTCTAGCACACTCCTTACTTTTTGTTTTGTCTCCCTCCGAGTCTAATCGTTCTTTTATCTACAGCCATTTGGTACTATGCCCAAAACCCTTGAGAACGAATCGCAGTCCCAAGGTATTGCCAAGCCAGATGGTGCACCCAGTGGCCGTTCTCATCGACCAACTGCAAAGCTTCAAGCCATGGAAGGTAAGGACATGATCTGTTGCCTATGTCGTAGTACTGAGCTGCTAACCATGACACAATGTACAGATGATCATGAACAAGAAAAGATCACCCAAGAATGAAATGCACAGGTCAAAGCCAAGCAATGTGAGGAGCATATCCGAAAGCATGATCAAGCTGTGAAAGCAGCTCAGTCTGACCCATGCAAGGCCCAGCCTCCCCAAGCCCAGAGGACAGATGCCAAGGTGCCACCCATTGTCATGGTGGACAAAGTGGTACATACTTTTTTATGCTTTACTACATGTTTTGATGAAATCTACTTAGTTCAAATCTCGTGCAGCGGAAGGCCTTCCCTCCCCTCTAACCCATGCCAGTCTGGCCACTCCACTGAGGACGCTTGTGGTGTGAAAAGGCAACATCCCACCTCCATCCTCTTTGCAAAAGGCTCAGCAGGTACATATCATGTTGTCCACTATTTGTACATCTACTAATGACCTATAGACAATGCTCTCCCATCATGTTCGAGTTTGCGAACTAGTGGAGTCAGTGAAGCTGAGCGCATTTACCTTGAATGAGATGGCTGTGCACAAGAGAGTTCATGCACCTACTCCATTCAATGGTAAAGAGATCAATGGGTAAGTACTTCAATGACTATCCTTCTGATGCATTACTAACTGTTTACTGGTGACCATGACAGATACACTGATGTTGGGTCTAATAAACATGCCCATGAAGAAGAAGAAGACTTCTGTAGTCCCCCATTCACCCAGAAAAGGCATGTCTGCTCTATCATTCTCAGCGATAATGACGATCTGTTGGCAGGTGAGACCATCACACAGGACATGAAGTCAGCTGCAGGCAATGGTGTTGGCGAAATGGCTGAGTCTGAGTGCAAGGCTAGTCACAATCTGGGCAAACAGACCAACGCTTGACCCAAGGTGTGCAACTACCCCAAGGAATCATGTCAAGTCATTGGAATGGCAATTGAGTTGTATCACACCCTCTTACTCAGCGAGAACCCATTTCCTGACCCCAAGAAGGAGCTCGAATGGGTCAGGAATGTCTTTGATGCAAGCTGTACCTACCACAAGTTGCCAAATGTTGAGCTGGATGCTGGCAAGATCAAGATCATGAGTGTCAGGCTGGGTGCAATGCTGATCACTCAATATATTTTAGATCACTGCTCGTGGCTCGCATCTACGTGGGCAATTTAAAGGCAGAGCAAAGGCAATTGTTGCTCCGTCATATGGGTTCGAAATGGGAGATGGTACAGCCACCAAAGAGAAAAACCGGAAGCTCACAATGGAGCTGAAGACCAAGTTAGCGTTTGCATTCTGCGTAAGTGCCTATTAATATTCAGTATATATTTTACAAACTGATTTGATGGTCATGGTTTGATGTCCAGGAACTTCACCCTCACTGTACTGGCATCTACAAGAACAATGTGATCCAACATATCATCAATGATATTCTTTTCAAGAAGAAAACCAATGAAGGCATTAAATGGGCGGAGTATTACAATCCATTTCCGCGGGTTGGATTTGCACTGATGCTCACGGCAGTAAGCACATTATGATTGGAACTACCTCTACTTACAAAATAAGAATAGATTGAGTGTTCACTCAATGAGTGGACTACAGGCAAGTATGAATCTATCCACTTCAAAGAGGACGAGTACAAGTCGCTCTACAAGCAGCATCTGAAAACTCTTGACTACTTCGATGACCAGATGAAGAAACAAGGTATCTTGCCAAAGATACTTCAGGAGGTTTTTGACATTGGAAAGTAAGGCAAATCTTGCTAATCCAATGATTCATTGATGGCATTTGCTGATCAAGCACAGGTCAAACACAGGTGTCAATGATGATTCAGAACTGAGTACCGATGTGATTGCACTTACGGATGATATCATCAAGAACGTGATCAAAGAATTCGAAGAAGAGACTGGACAGTCGGAGATCAAGGAGATTGAGGAAGAGCCTGCCAGTGAGGAGCAGAGCAGTTGGTGGTTGAAGCCAGATGAGCAGTTCGAGCAGGGTGGTTACAGTGAGGAAGAGATTGAGTCGGATGAAGGTAGTATGGGCTTGGAGTAGGTGTGGTACCAGATCTATGGTGTTTGTGTTGAACAGTTGTAGTAGACTCTGGTAGTTTTGTGCTACGTCATGCTATGTAGTGCTATGTATGGCTACTATGTCTTTCATAGCATATATCCTGAATTACTATGGTTTGCTATGCCAGTGACAGAGTGCTATTAAGTGCTATTGGATATTATGTTCAGAACCACTATGGTTTGTTACATCACTACAAAGTGCTTGGTAGCATGTATAGTCACTTGCTACAGCCAGCTACAGTAGCACTGGTTGAGAACTCAAGTGTCTATGTAGTGCTACATAGTAGGGGGAAGACTATGGTGTCTACCAGTGCTACTGGTGCAATATAGCACCTGGTAGCAAACCCTTTTTTTCTAGATGTGAGTGAGCAGGCTGTACATACTTGAATTCCTACTCCCTACTGCCTGAGCAGATATGCAATCACCTTGTCTCCATTCATCATTAGGTGAGTTGTGCACACGGCAGCACATCCTACAGTTACTTTGTACTGAGGAGATTGACCACCCCTGCTTGCTTTTGGCATGATTGAATGAGTACACCCTGACCGGGCCCATTTTGCATACAAAGTATGAGACCGACAAGTACAGCAGGGCCCGAGATAGGCAGGGTGGTTGTTCGGTCGAGGATATCAACAGGGCCCAAAGTAGGTAGAGTGGTGGTTCGACTGACGATATCGACAAGACCCAAGGGAGGTAGGGTAGTGGTTCGACCGACGAGATTGACAAGGCCCAAGAGAGAGAGGATGATGATTTGACTGATGAGATCGACAAGGCCTGACCTAAGGAAAGTAGTAGTTCAACTGAGGATATCGATAGGGCCCGAGCCGGGTAAAGTGGTTGTTCGACCGAGAATATTGACAGGGCCTGAGGTAGGTAGGGTGTTGGCTCGACCGACGACATCGACAGGGCCCGAGGTAGGCAGGGTGGTGGTTCGGCCAAGGATGTCGACAGGGCCCGAGGTAGGTAGGTGGTAGTTTGACCGTTGAGATCGACAGGGCCTGAGGTAGGTAGGGTGGTAGTTCGACCGACAACATCGACAGGGCCTGAGGTAGGCAGGGTGTTGGTTCGACTGATGACATCAACAGGGCCCAAGGTAGGCAGGGTGGTGGTTCGACCGACGACATCAACAGGGCCCGAGGTAGGCAGGGTGTTGGTTCGACCAATGACATCAACAGGGCCCAAGGTAGGCAGGGTGGTGGTTCAACTGATGACATCAACAGGGCCCGAGGTAGGTAGGGTGGTGGTTCGACCAACGACATCAACAGGGCCCGAGGTAGGTAGGGTGGTGGTTTGGCCCAGGATGTCGACAGGGCCCGAGGTAGGCAGGGTGGTCGTTCGGCTGAGGATGTTGACAGGGCCCGAGGTAGGCAGGGTGGTCATTCGGCTGAGGATGTCAACAGGGCCCGAGGTAGGCAGGGTGGTCATTTGGCTCAGGATGTCAACAGGGCCCGAGGTAGGTAAGGTGGTAGTTCAACCGACAACATCGACAGGGCCTGAGGTAGGCAGGGCGGTTGTTCGGCACAGGATGTCGACAGGGCCCGAGGTAGGCAGGGTGGTTCGACCAATGACATCGACAGGGCCCAAGGTAGGCAGAGTGGTGGTTCGACCGACGACATCGACAGGGCCTGAGGTAGGTAGGGTGGTGGTTTTACCAACGAGATCGGCAGGGCCCAAGATAGGCTGGGTGATGATTCGACCGATGAGATCGACAAGGCCCGAACTAAGGAAAGTAGTAGTTCGACCGAGGATGTCGACAGGGCAAGAGGGGAGGTAGGGTGGTCGTTTGACCCAGAATGTCGATTGTTATGCAAAACGTATGCTGTACGTCGAGCGTACTCTGTTTGTCTCGAGGGAGGTACTCACGAAGAGACACAACGTCCTCGATAGAACAAAGCTACGACAAGAGATAAGTCAGGGGGTTAAGGTCAAGGGTTCCTCAAGTCGAACGGACTGAGGTCAAGGGAGACTTGAGAGCATACAACAAACGTTGGATTGCGCGGATCAAGAATAAAGAACTAAGTACAGGCAGTTTGGTATAAGTACTCATGAACTACTGCGGATGACTTATCTATGGAACATCACAGAAGCAGATAGAACAACTGAGTCGCAAATGAGTCATGATGGTAACTAGGGGAAACGTAAGTGATGCGAGAGAATCACTTAGGGGAGAAGGCTGTCCATAGATGAATGAATAGATGTAAGTGCGTATCCCCTACTGGCAATAGAGAAGAGAACGGCGTGGGGAGTGCGTTCAAGGTAACGCAATGACACTAAAACCGTCTGGATTAAACAGAAGGAGAAAGTCATCTCGACCTGGTATTAGCATTCCAGGGAGGGCGAAAGTAGAGAAACGAGAAGATATAAGGAAAACGGAGGCGCACATATACTGAATCATAACAAACGTGGCCAGCTGGCGATGCTACCCACTTCAAAGAAAAGACCAACAAAGAAATCCCTAATCAACGTGCTGCTGGTAAAGTACAACTCATTGGACTGGAGAACGAATGAAACTTACACTCTTAAAAGACGGGACAACCTCAGGGTCCACTGCAGTCTTCCTTTGTGAATGATGATGGACCTGGCAAAGCCGACGACGACGGGCTTTCAGGAGACGACCTGGTACAGGAATTCCAGGAGGGTATCAAGGAGCCAAAAGACACTATCTCTAGCGAGTCACTATCAAATCAAGAGATCGATGAAATCCAAACTCACCTCAGTATGATCACGTGACCATCGTGGCATTGCGGAGCACCTCAAAACCTTGGCAATCCTGAGCACGGGAAACTCAAAGTCGAGCAGTGGAGAGGTTCAATTGAATTCGACATACCAGTGGTCCTTTGGAAATTATGGGGTGAAGGATCCAATGAAGATAGTGAGCAATGTTCACACCGGAGGAAACTGGCAGAGAGCACCTTGCTCCTCGCCATAGCGATACAATGGGGGTCATCCTACATCACATCCGAAGAGCACGCATGTCAATACAAACACTATATGAGAAGGTACCTGGAATCACTCAGTGTAATCTTTTCTGGAATCAACTGGCATCCGAACCACCATGCAGCATTGCATCTAGACAGTTTCCTATGACGATATGGCCCTCTGCATGGTTGGTGGATGTTTCCTTTCGAGAGGATCATAGGTTGTCTGCAAAAAACAAATACCAACCACAAATCAGGTCAGCCACTCTCAATTAATATCTGCTTCGCTGTTCAAGTTTTCTTACCGGAACCCAGGGGAACTTGAAACAACAATGTTGATGACATTTTGTGCTGCCACCAGGGTGAAAACAATCTTGCAGCATCCTGACGCACCAGAGGTCATCAGAAGGGCACACCATGTCCTACAACATTGCACAGGTATGGCTGCAGGGATGCAGTCCGAGATCAATGTCTTTCATGCGGTCACAGAGGACAAAAATGAATTCAAACCCGGTCATAACATAACAGTTGTGAAGATTGACAACAAGATAAAGTGAGTCCTACAGAGGCTAGGTATCGCCGTGTGGGATGACACTGAAATAGAGAAATACTCACGCTTCAGCACAGCAGGGAAAGGGTATGCTACCAGAGCAGTGACATGAACCGACTGCAATATATTTTGGAAAGACATGGAGGAGCATCTTGTTCCCGGAATCATCGAATTGATCTTCACAATGGAACTAGTCAATAAGGAACAAAGCTTTTTCATTGCGGCGAGAAAGAACTTACCAATCCCCCTGAATAGTGTCAATCCGTTCAAAGTACACACTGATTTTGGCATGGGCCTATGGAGAGAGGAACATGCATCCAAACTGTGCATTTTTCCAATCATTGGGACCACGTACTGTCACATGATCAGCATACCTTGGGGTAACGGGGTACTGGCAATGAAGCCGCTAAACAGAGTAAGTGGATATACGAGACGAACAATGGCTTTTACTCACAGGGTGCGCTCACAGATGGTGCAGTTGACGTCCACAAAGTAATGGATGAAGTCTTGGAATCACTGAATCACAATGAAGGGGACAGGTCAGAATAGGACTATGAGACAGGCGTAGTGATGCTCAGATGAATAAACCTTGATTTCTGATAGCAACAACTGTGATTAGCAATGGGTTCTAGAGCCAGTGTGCCTATTATGAGACAGTGTGGTTAATTCTACTAAGTAGTTACGCTAAATTATATCCTAGGTATGATAATGAGTGGTGTATTAAGTGACTTAGATGGTGAGAGGGAAGAGAAACAGGGTGGGAATTTTGCAGTCCTAAATAGTGTCCTGTGATTATATCCACGTGATGTCTTTTTTGTACTTCACGTGATGTCCACTCAAGCCACTCATCGGGGTTTCCTGGTGGAGTGGCAAACACTACTTAGGTGGCGCTTCACCTAATTTTTGCCCTCCTCTTCATCCTAGATTCTAATTTTTAGTATGTACTACGTAGAATCGCGAAGTGTGACAATAAAGCTGCCAGATCGTCCAGGAATCAATTCAATAATAGACCAACAGCACCCTATACAAAAGGCCATGATGGAATTGGTGTTGCAGGGGCATGTACCTCGCCAATTGCATCCATAGCAACCAATGGTCCAACCTCTGGTGGCTAACATTGTTCCGCTCTAGCAATTGTCTTCGTCTTGCCTGAAAGGCATCTATTGTTGCTGTTGTGATCCTCATATAAGGTGAAGGGGCTACTGATCAACCAATCTAGTCCTGATGCCTAAAGTCACCCCACATTGGTCATACCTGCACTACTTCCCACCTCTTACACTCCACTCTATCTTTCCCCCAGAGGGTGCGATCACTCCAGTCCCTTTAACACTGCACAAGGTCTTCCTGCACGAGGAGGTGTTGGAGCTTCAGGTGCAAGCACCCCCTTCAGAGATCACTGCAATCTTACCCCCCACCACAACCTTGATATGCAAGCCTCGAGGAGAGGTGTCCCGAATTAGTCGGGGGGGATACAACTTGCAGGAAAAGCTTGGCTGGCCGCTTGTTGAATATGAAGAAATCCGAGTGAGTATGATTGTCAAGCAATATCACATATTCTCTAATACAACATCACATAGAGCTTTATTATTCACCTTGTGCACGAACACCTCAACATCTGAAAACCATGGAGCAAACAGAAAACTGATGACTTGAACGTGGTTTTCTCCAAGGTTCGTAGCAATTCCTGTGACAGGGGCCGTTAACGAACAACCCTTCAGGCACAAGAGAGATATCCTCAACTTCTCCAGTATGACAGGAACTGGGTTGTGGCTGACTTCCTCAAAATATATGTACCTCAAAAATAGTGCCAGTCGTGGGGTGTGAGTGTATTATAAGAGTTTGTGTACATACAACAGGCTCCTATATTATAATAAGAACGCAGGCTTTCTCGATATCAAGCAATTGGGCTGGTTTGCATATTATGAGAAGTGCAGCAAAATGATGAAATGGTGATGAGGTTAGGAATAGGAGGTAATGACTCACGATTTGGTGAACAGGCATATCAAATTCTGATCTAGGCTGGTGATAATAGTTTAGTGAATGGCCATTTGATCGAGGGGGGTAGATCATTTAATCTATGCTAGTACAGAAAAATGCTACAAATTGTTGACGTGAGCGAGAAACCATCTATAGTGGAGCTTCAACTGTTACACGAAACGTACGCGGTACGTCGAGCGTACTCTGTTTGTCTCGAGGGAGGTACTCACGAAGAGACACAGCATCCTTGATAGAACAAAGCTACGACAAGAGACAAGTCAAAGGTTCAAGGTCAAGGATTCCTCAAGTCGACGAAGACTGAGGTCAAGGGAGACTTGAGAATGTACAATGAACGTTGTATTGCGCAGATCAAGAATAAGGAAAGGAGATACAGGCAGCTCGGTATAAGTACTTAGTGAACTACTGCGGATGACTAATCTATAGAACATTGTAGAAGCAGACAGAACAACTGAGTCACGAATGAGTCATGATGGTTGTTAGGGAAAACGTAAGCAGTACGAGAGAACCACTTAGAGGAGAAGGCTGTCCACAGATTGATAAGCCAGGCGTAAGTGCGTATCCCCTACTGGCAATAGGAAGAAGGAACAGTGTGGGGAATGCATTCAGGGTAATGCAATGACGCTAAAACCATCCGGGTTAAAGAGGAGAAGAAAGTCATCTCGACCTGGTGTTAGTATTCCAGGGAGTACGAATGTAGAGAAACGTGAAGAGATAAGGAAAACAGAGGCGCACATATACTGAATCGTAACATCAACTATGATGACCCTGTCGAAAGGTAGAGACGTTTTGCTCGCTGGACTGCCATCTAGCCGCTGAACATCCACTCTCCGCTCCTTGACTGAGGCTTTCAGCACACAAAGTAAAGAACCAATTGGTTCTCCCCCCACTACATCCTTGATCACCATACACAATGTGTTCTTCCTCACTGGGCGGTAGACCTCCAATGACGATTCAGGGATGGTCTCCTGCAAAAGTTGCGCCCCCTTCATCCAAGAAGTGAGGCAGCATGCCAAGTGGCCAGGAGGAACAGGTTCGGAGATGTTTCTGAAGGGGTTAGGAACCTCAGTCTTTGCAAGGTGCCCCATGTAAGTATCTCACCACCTGGGCGAAATTTGGAAAACTGCTCGTACAACTTCCAGCGACTTTACAACATTGGGGTGAAGCATGAATGCATGAACTAAACAGTGTAAATACTGTGCAACTAAAGTAATGGTGAACTACTCACCAGTGAGCTTTGGACGATTGATGTTTCTGTTAAGTTCTTCGTGATCACTTTCATCAACAATCCATGGGTTGGGGCTGGCTGTGTGATCTGGCTGTGGCTCAAAATCTGGGGGAGGAGTTCGTTCTCTCTCAGAAGTGTCTGGGATCACTGCATGTGCAAATGCATTGCAGACTTGAAGTATCTGGAGGGGTGTCAACACCCTCCCAGCAAGCATACTAGTGAGACCCCTGGCAGAGCTTCAGGTAAAATATGCCAGGTAACAACATGAAGAACGCACTTGACGACCACTGCATCCTTCTTATACATTTCAAGAGTTCGTCCACTGTGTGCGACAATGCAGCTATCCAGTCCACAGCTGACCAAAGAGCCTCGCCATCCTTTGTTAGGGCCAGAGATAATGAGGACCTCCTTTTCGCGATAAAGGTTATCTTCGTCACGACTATATGCCTGTGCGCAGTGATTGATTGGAACAGTGATAGAAGCCTAATAAAAGTTCCAATTAATGATGATGATACCTCAGTATTACTACTCACCTTGGGATCCGGATGGCATGAAATAACCAGCGACTTCTCCTCCAAGGATACTTGGGAAACAGTCCCCGATTTTCCCCTATAATCACCTCTCACAACGCAAACAATATCGCCTGTCTTCACATTGTATCCTCGGTCAGGTGCAAACCTCAGGGCACGATGATCGGGAGTGAAATGGACGGCTGAGATGGGGACCTCAAACTGCTCGCCAGCTTTATCACTCTCTGTAGATATAAAGATTAGGATACCATCGACTCGCCAGACTTTGATGACATATCCATGATTGTGTTCGTGCTTGCCCCTGTTGAGAAGGTCTACGATGTCGCCAACTTGAACAATGTCTTTGCAATCAGCGGTGGATGGCGCGAGAATACCAAAAGGCGCATAAAGTGGCTGATCTGATATGTGAGATTCCAAGAGGAATCCAGGAACTTGAAACTGCAGTAAAGTGTTAGAGTGACATGATTCTTTGGCGTAAAAAACTAGTACCTGGTTGTCCGGTGAGTCTTTGACTGTTATGTCATCCAGGAGCAGATCAATCTCGCAAATGATTCCAGAGCAGCCCAGATTCTGGTGGTGAACATATCAGGAGTCGCTGAGGGGATCAGCAAGGACCCAGACCACATCCCCCACCTGATGGAGGCGACTCAACGAAGACAAAGGGAGTTCGTATTCAGGACCATCAGAAAGGCTTACTACCATGCATTCATTCTCGATATCAATGCTGATCAGACGACCCCAAATATCGCCAAGAGAAGGGTCCAAAATCATGACATGGTCATCTGGCTTCCAAAAAAGTCGATTATATCTTTGGTGGGTGGCTTTCATGAATTGCGGGTCCACCATGGAGATGACGTGGAGGATGATCTGCGATGGAGAGGGGACGGAAATCGGCTTGAATTGATGGGCCTTTAGCTTCATCAGCAACAGACCAGATATGAAGATGTTCGCTGAGTGTTCGTAACTCGGCAGACCACGATATGAAGAATGGCACTGACCATGATGTACATCGGGGGAGAAAAGCATCCAGAGGTTTTTATCATGATCAAGGTCATCTTTAGGAGGGTTCTTCTATTTAAGTCACTGCGGAACGACGAGGACGTGGAGTTCAGCTGATTTGCTGTCAAATGAGATGGCATAGCCAATATCTCCCTTGTAGAGTCCTCGTTTTGATACACTGTACCAACCAGGAGTGGAGGGGGTCGATCTTTCTAGGGGGGACTGCCAAATTTGGTCTTCCACCGGGATGAGCGACCAGCCACGAACACAAGAGTGGTGGGATGGCAGTACTGCATGAAGGAAGACGTTGGGATATGGGGCATAAATGGTAACATAGCCGGGCAGTAATTTGTGGATTGTAGTTTCCATGGATGTGCTACTCCAAGCATCGACGATATAATTCACAGAAGAACCTAACCTTAAATCAGTACACAATGCACACAGTACCTTAATCCATTGCTACTTATGAGGTGCAATGTTCACTGCCCATGCATCCATGTGTGCATCCATGTGATCCTTTGCCTTAACGACGGAGGCTTCTGATGCAGCAGGTGGAGAGAGTTTGGTAGGAGACTGGTAATCGGCAATACAAGCAAGGTGGTCTGCAAGGGAAATCAAGCAGAATAACAATTGGCATTCTTCCAGTCCCTCAATGTATGCAAGACGTGACATAAATTCCTCCCAGTATTGTATTTTGGGATTGTGATCGTATTGGAAGTCAATCATGTCAAGCAGCGTCGGATAGCTCAAGGTCCCATATAGCCACTCTCAAAGAGCTCCCCATATTCCGGGCCCATCCAAGACCTTCATGTTGCTGTCGTCCAGCCCTCCCTCGTCGCCGTGATCCCCCTCATCATCTTCACTCTGGGTGATGCCATAGTATTCGTCGTGGAGTCGGTTGTACTCGGCATCATCGAGCTTGTCTAGGGATGATGGCATGAATCGACGCACAAGATTATCGACTGCAGCCTGAAATGTTGAAGGGCCTGCATGGTCTGTGAGTGGATACACTCTTGTGGGTACAACGGCGGGATATCAAGGGAGGGCATCTTCAGTGTCATCTGCGACAATGAATTTTCCTGAGGAAGATGAGCCTCTAGCAGAAACAGACTAAGGCAGCACTCACCTGAGTCCTCTTCCTCTTCTGACAGGTCGTCTTCAGTATCTACATGTGCTTCAATGTCAAGGAACTTATTGATAGAAATGGGGTGCGTTCATTTCTTTGGTCGGGAACGTCATGGACTGTTGGTGGCCTTCCGCTTGCCCTTGCCCTTGCACTTGCTACCAGCCGCTGACGGTTGAAAAGCAGAGGGATCAGCAGAAGCAATCGTGACCCCATGAGAGGCCATTGCCGCCTCGACGGCAGCGATGGCCATGGGAATGTGGTCTGCATCTTCTATGTCTTCCCTAGGGTCGGAAATAGAAAGATGCGGTTGAAGAGATCCTGCCACTCAGCAGGAATATACCAATCACCAAAATTGTGAGCCATTGACTCAACAAGTTGAGGAAATTCGATGTTGTCGCCTGCCCACTGTAGGACAAGCAACCATGCTTGAGGCTCGTGCAACAGGCTGGATGCTACCAGCGATGCGTCAGGGCCACTCAATCAGACAGTGGTCTCAAGACTTACCACTCAAATGGGTAGATGTAGAGGTCATTCTGATGAAGACGTGCATGTGAGACACAGTCATTGACACAAGAGATGAGGACTATACTAACTTTCTCTTGATAGTATCTGTATCCTAAGCAACACTGTAAATTAACTCTCTTGTATTGTTCCTCTTGTGTGCAGAAAGTAGGAAAGAAAGAAGTGAAACCAGCGGAGGTGGGCATTTTGTAGTGCTTGCCTATTTGGGATAAGCGGCCCACACTCTCGGTTTGTTCACATTCCACCACTTGTCAGTGGACGTGGGAAAGCTAATGAGTGGTGACTCAAGTTGGACGATGTCTTGTCACGCAGATCCTTGAAGTACCAAGTTAGATTTGTGACTCTGTAGATTGACTAGGAGCGCTCACTACACAAGGACGACCTAGTTTGAATTTAGAGGAGCCATGTACATACAGCGAGGGGTCAACTAGCCTTTGACTTCACAGACTTCGGAACTAAAATCTGGGAAACTGGATATAGGATCGTGTAGAGCAATTGGAAAGTCAGAAGGGAGGTATCTAGGGAGGTTGGCAGGGAGGTATTTAGGAAGGTACACCATAACGGTATTAACTAATATGCAGAGTAAAGCAAGCAATGCGAATTGCTTGCATGATAGACCTGATGCCAGATATTCTTGATTGACTGCTCGCAGGGCTTTTTCACCCTAAAAGGGATTGAAAACAACAGAGTTAGGACAAGCTGTCGAAAGCAAAGAGGAAACTATACTTGATGTCCTTGAGTCCAGACCTTGATGCTGTTGTGACTGTCTGAGGCACTACCCATGATAATTGTACATCCCTGGGGGTCTTTGAAGCTCTGTCCACCAGTGTTAGCAATCAGTGTGATAACCATGCAAACCAACATATAGTCACTACAGGAACGAGATCCTCTTCTAGAGAGAGAAACGAGTCAAATGAAATGCATATACCGAAGTACACATCAAGCTTACCACTCCCATGATCAAGCTTTTCACGCAAAGCACCAGTCTGGTAATCAAAAATGCGTACAAAACCATTATCACCTCCAACGATGACCATGCCGGATTCTCTGGCAACTGTAATCTGAAGGGGAATATTGACTAGGATGTTGTGGTGGTAACTTTGAGAGCAATGCAGAGTAGGGATCGTGTACTTGTCAACACCGTCTCGTAAGTTAGACGTAAGCAATTGCTGGCCGTCCAGATAACAATCTCTGCTGTTGGTGGGTTTAGCAGAAATGAAGACAGCAATCAAGAGAGGACTTGCATTCGACCGTTCGTTTTCTTTTGCCATTTCAAGTCCCAAGGTTCAACCGAATAACAGAAACTACAATGATGAGGATATGAATGATGCAGAGGTATCTCATACATACACATATCCACTCTCCAGATAACAGATGAGGACACTGTTTCCATCGTCCAAAAAATGAACAGACCGAGCGACATAAGATTGCTTCGTATTGATAGCATTGAATGGGTGGAAAGATTCTAATGCAACTGCATTAGCAAGGGTTGTGACCAAGTAATCTAAGGACTCACTGCTGTCCAAAGCAACTTTCCAGATGCACACTTCACCTGCACCAATGCTAGCTAATCATTGATGATGCAGGTCCCAGGCAAGGGACTCAATCACACCAGCATGTGCGATAGGGATAGACGAGAAGAAGAACAAGGATGAATCCTTCGAACACTGATATAGATGGATGTTGCCATCTGAAGCGCTGAAGATGAAGCTGTCTTTGGCATGATCTGCAACCCTCACCCAAATTATGCAGCTGATATAACCTGCTGAGGGGATGGATATCTCCTGCACCATTTCACCAGAGGATAAGTTCCAGATAACGACTTTACTATTGTTGCCTAAGTACAAAATCAACAAGGGATAATGACGTCATAAACTGGCTTTACCCACCAGCAGTAAGGAGGTGCGTTCTCTGAGGACTGACTGCTAGCACATTGACAGCCTTCATATGATGGGTGAGGGTAAACTTGTGAGACGACTGCAAATGGTTAGTGAATATGCGCTCAAGCAAAGAAGGTGTGTACTAAGAGCAGCATGATGGATATGGAAATCTTGATGCTTAACAAAATGCGAATTGTGGGCTTTTATGTTGTCCTCTGGGACTGGGACCTCAGATACGTACCAATATCCCGACAAAAGTATATCAGGGTTATGCGTGGATCACAAAAGGATCTGACATACCGTTGACTGCATGACATGTCGACATCGTAACAAAAGCAGCATAGCGGGAGCTCCAAGTTTCTCAACCTGTCCTTATTGTCAATGAATGGTGAATTGACTGCACTATAGCGACAGCCTACCTGGG
>JBBPOF010000488.1:0-22592 GCA_038091315.1 Porphyrellus cyaneotinctus | reverse complement strand
CATTCCACGACCATGGCAGTCGTGAACGACTACGTTCCCGAGCCAGAAATCCTTGAGAGCGAGCTGCATGGCCCAGAACCATATGACCTCAATTTCGTCTTTCCAATCTCCCTGGATTTATCTACAAATAAACTCCGACTCACCCCGTTCATCCCTCGTGTCCACGCCGCCGCCTTCCTCGATGGTGTCCGCGGACACGAGTCCATCTTCAGACACTTTCCAATCATTCTCGAGCGTCCAGCGGACTTGCTCCAATACGTTGAAAAATGTCGACGGGCTGAAAGTCGTCTCCTCTTCGCAGTGATCGACACGACGTGTCCAGACCCCAATTATCCCGACTGGGGGGGTTCGTTGGCCGGCATGTTCGGACTCGTGAGAGTCGACAAAACGAGATTGACCACAGATATCGGTCCCGCAGTCGTCCTCCCTGCCTTTCACGGGACTCATGTCAGCTCCCATGCTGTTGGTTTACTGCTGAAATACGTCCTTGAACTCCCACCTTCTGGACTGGGTTTCAGAAGGGTCAGATACACTGCATCTCCGTTCAACGATGGCTCCAATAACCTTGCCAAACGGATGGGATTCAAACTAGAGGGTCTATCGAGATGGACTCACGTGTTACCACTAGCCGACGGATACCAAAAATCAGGGAAGGAGGCAAGGACAGGTGATGCAGGAAACGGTTTGCTTGGCAGAGATAGCAATGTGTGGGCAATGTGTTGGGACGATTGGGAGGAGGGTGGAAGGGAGCTTGTGGAACGCGCGTTTGCGAGGGCAGCATGATTATTCAAGGAGTTATTATGAAATACAAGGACCACCGAAGGCCTGTTCTTGGAAACCACCTATTACCAACAACGTGATCATGTCGAGGGCGTCGGTCATACTAATCTTACCACTGTGAACTTATCAAAAGCGAGATCATTAATTGAGGACGTAGCATGAACTATCACTCACTCATGACTGCTCATCTAACTTCCAATTATTCTCCTTCACCATTTTCTCTCGTTCGAGTAGATATTTTCCTAGGGAAGAACTGTGGTACCCATGAAACCAGGATGCTCTAGACGCTCACCTTCTTTGTACTTCTGGTTATTGTCGACAGCCTTGTAGTAGAACCAGCCAATACGGTCATTGCAGCCAAGACAAAACAGGTCAGCGACGGTGTATATACCACTCCTGTATGTCGATAAGGACCTTCGACTCGTGTGGAAGAAGCGAAGGCTACATAAGTGGTCGATCCTCCTTTCTCCCGAGCTTCACATTGACGGCAGAATGCATGAGGCTAAAGAAGGTCGGACGTGCGCGTGAATCATCGATGTGTGATATTCAATGTCCGGACGACACACAATCCTCGTCCGTCCCTTCCAGAGAAGGCCTTGCTGATGAGCTCATCCTGAAGTGCCTGTCAATTACAATCCGTCGGTTCTTCAAGGATCAGTACTGGTGACGGTACTTACGAGTACCGCGGAGCAATTCGCGCAGATGAATCTAGGACGGTCGTGAAACGTCGAGATGACTTGGTTCTTCGTGTTGTCAGTCGGCTCTACCATTGGCGGTTCAGGCTGCGGGACGTGAGGAAGATGCAGGTGGGGTGATGCTGAAGTGTGGAAGAGAGCAAATGAGACCACGAAGTCACCAAAGGAGGCCATCTCGAACGTGGGGGGGGGATCAACAAGGACCGAACGGGCTCGACAACTCACCCTTTAAGCTAAAAACCCCCGACTGAAAGCTAACGATGACCGGATTAGTAGTACAACCGCTTACTAGCACGTCGCGGTTGTTGGACAAGTCCTCCTAATTGGGCTTCCTCGACTCACCACGTCGGCTCGCTCCTTACATCAATATTGTCGACCGATGCAAAGACGACATGCAGACGTGGAGCTGCCTCAGGAATTGGTTCTAGCAATACAACGCGTTCTCGAGCTTAATGAAGAGCAGAACGACGATCCTCTCGATGACCTCTCGAACAACTTCAACCCTGTGGACACCTTGAATCAGCTGTTCCCAGATGGTGCGCAATTTTAATGCGTCTCGCGTCTCGTTTGTAACTCAGGTCATCACAGAGGCTTCGTTGGCTCGTTTGGACGCCGTTCAGGCCAAGCTCGCGCAGGATGAGCGCGAACTTCAGGCTGAAATCGATGCACTTCAAGAAGCACTCAAGCGGGATCAGGACCCAGGCAGGATGCAGCTCATTCAGGAAATGATTTCCGTATGTGTTGCTTTCATCTGAACACGCATTGGTCATTCAAATCTTCCCATGCAGGATCTCCTCGGCCAAATGTCGCGCATACGCGAGAAAGCATCGGAATCAGAAGCTGTGGTACGGAATATCACCAAGGATATACAGGCTCTCGATCTCGCGAAAAGGAATCTCGTTCTGAGCATGACAACGCTGAAACGGCTGCAAATGCTTGGTGGGTAGTCTAGGACCCGTCCTCACGACATTTGATTCACAACTTCGCTCGTACCTAGTCAATTCCCTCACACAACTGGAAGATCAGGTGAAGGAGAAGAAGTATGCAGAAGTTGTGCATTCGTTAGCAGTTGGTAAATTCCGCAGCCTCGTCTTCGACGCCGTTGATACTCTTTCTCAGGCTGTGAATCAGCTCTCTGCTTCATTCAAGTCCTATATCTCTGTCCATCGCATCATGCAGGTCTTGAAGCGCATTAAACAAGTTCAAGGAGAACTCCGAAGTCAGCTTGATGCTGAATTTGATTCATTGTGCGTCGCGTGACTGAGCTAGGGTTCAAGATTCCTTGAAAACACATACCGCAGCTTCCTCCAAGACCTTTCCAAACCATTCAAGACCACTCAGATCACGGATGCCTGTGCCGTCGTTGACGTTCTTGGTCTAGACGTGCGCATTCAACTTATTGAGCGGTATGTGGCGCTCGAGCTCAAAGAGTACCGTCGCATCTTCCGGGCAAGTGATGAAGCAGGTCATCTTGACAATATTGCAAGAAGATTTGCTTGGTTCAGGCGGTTGTTAGCTTCCCATGAAACGGAGGCCGGTAGGGTGTTCCCCGCTGAGTGGCGGGTTGGTTGGTGGCTCTTTGCCAAGTTTGTGTCAGTAACAAGGTAGGGGCAATGTCAAAAGAGGATCTTGCGACTGACGGCTAATCGCCCATTTGTCAGGGACGACCTTTCGACACTATTATCTAAAGCGGGCCAATCGCTCACTGTTAAACTACTGCTCGAAACACTTCAGCAAACAACAGACTTCGAGTTGTCAATGGCCAAGAAATGGGCCACTCCTGTCTGTCGACCACTTATGAAAATGACGGCCCGTGCTCACTTCGTTATACAGGTGGATGAAATCCTGAAAACTGCATCGCCTCCTACAGGGCAGAGTCTATCTATGTCCTCTTCATTTGAGCCTCATCTAGGTGTATTTGTCGACGCTCAAGACAAGTGTGTTTGCTGTTTGGCCTTTACATCCCACTGTTTTACTCACCATTCGTCAGAGCACTTGCCGATATGTTGGCTCCGCATCGTGGTCCCAAAGCCCGTGGCTCAGTTGATACGGCTTCGAAGCCTCCTACCACCACGTCCACGCCTCGACCTTCTCTCTCTACCCCTGATGAACCTGAGCCGGCTCCGATTGTACTCCCCTCTTCAACGGAACTCTTCTATTTCTACGCACAGAGTTTAGACCAGTGTGCTAAACTTTCAACTGGCCAAGCACTCTTTGATTTGTGTGGTGTACAGAAAAAGTGGCTGAAAATCTATGCTGGTCTGTCCATCGTTTCATGACCGATTCATGATGTTGACTTCTCGTCTAGAGGATGTCCTGTCCCCAAAGCTGAAACGGTGGGCAGAGTTGCGAACACCGGGAATGCGCAATGCTCATCCACTGGTTGAATTAGACCTCATACCCATTTGCGGAAGTCCATGGACTCGAGATTCGACAAGGCTGAACTTGAACGAGCGTGTCTACTTATCAACACCGCAGATTATTGTCAAACTACTGCGGCTGAGGCATGTTCTATCGGCACTGTAACCGAACCGAAAGCTGATTCACTCTAGCTGGAGGAGAAGATCAAGGAAAAAGTGGATAAAAGTTTCAGGGAGAAGGTCAAGTTGCAAGCCGAGAGAGATCTTTTCATGAGGTCTGCGACGAACAATTTCCATGCACCCCATTCATTGATGTGTCATCAGCGTCATTTCTACAGCAATCAACATACAGTTACGCGAGCTCGAATCAGCTTGCGATGGTGCATTCAATACGATGTCACGAGCCAACTGGAGCTCAATGAATGAAGTTACCGGTCACTCTCCATTCATGAATGATATTACGCAGGCAACTGAACAGGTGGCCGAGTTGATCAGGCCTTTGGTGGAACAGAAGAAATATTTGAGGAATTTCTTTGATAAAGCTTCCAGGCTGGTATTTCAATGAATCTCCGGAAACAGGCTAACATCACCACAGTCTACTTTTAATGCGTTTCACAAACGCTCTGGTGAAGAGCCGGCCACTTAGAGAAATTGGGGCGGAACAGGTTTGTGTTACCACTCGATGATGATAATACCCTAACGGGGACACGACACAGCTGCTTATCGATCTTGGGGTATTCAAATCAAGCCTCTTTAAGTTACCAGGGGAAGCGCTCTCCACATCCAGGTACACAGTTCCCCAAATATCCCATGGGAGGCTGATGGATCAGCATATAGTTATACTCGAAGTCTAACAAAAATTACCACGCGGTTAGAGGCACTGCTCAAGGTCATCATTACCCCTGTCGTAAGTCATGCGGTCCCTCGTCGACCAATGGGGTTCAAATTGTCTTTATTTTGATCTAGGACCCGCCAGAAGGTTTCATATTAAACTACACTCTCGTCATCGGCGATGCATCTTTTTCTAATTTCCAAAAGGTCCGTTCCCCCAGTGGATGGGACGAGGAACCCCACTCACACTTTAACCCTTGTCGTCTAGATCCTCGACCTCAGGGGGACGCCCAAAGTGGAACAGAACAGTCTCCTTGACGCATTCCTGACCATCACAAGTACAAAGACGGACCTTGAGAGCACGTCGTTCCTTACGTCCCTGGACATGGATCCGTCAACGAGCCTGGCCGTCGGAAGCCCGGCCACCAGCCGTATTGCGCTCCCACTGTCTTCCGCTTCTGCTGCGGAGAGCGTGTTCGGCGCATTGACGTCTCCCCCCCTGAGCGGGCCTCCCACTGGGTCAAGTAACGATAGCAGCGCCAAAGGGACCGAACTGGGCCAAAAGCGGGAAGTATTCTCCGATTTCAGGCGATTCGTCACCTTTGGGTTACGGAGAGATACGCAACCACCATCATAGAATAGTGGCACATCCTTTTACGCCGGCGGTTCACGCATCAGCAGGTGGCCTGTATGGTTTGTAACCATCACCTTCGGTGTTTTAGTTAGATGAGCGTGTGGAAAGAAGGCACCGGTTGCTTGTTAAAGTGCGATGTGTGGTGAGCTACTGATATGCAGAGGACTAGCGGGGGGCGTAGATAACCGATGCCAAACGTGACCAACCGCGCACAAAGCAAATGATGAAGCAAGAAGAGAATGCTTGATACAGGGTATATCGTCGTCAAATGCCAAGAATGACAGGAGAGAGCGATTAGGGAGTGAAGATTATGAACGCAACGTGTCCATTGTGTCCAAGAAACAAATTAATATCCGATATCCGGTCATTATGGATTCTTGGAGCTACCACGTCCACCTTGCATGGGTAATTGAGGGGCTGTGGCAGAACGCCGAATAGATCCTGGCGTCGACGGTCGCGGCCGGGGGCCCAAGAGTGAGCCAACGCGGAACGGCCCGAGCTGTGTAGGTGCAACACTCGGTCGCCCGATGCTTGACAGGGGGTCAGTAGGACTACCGGAAGACGCTGTGCGTGCAGCGGGTGACAGGGGACCGAGTGGTGACATCGGCAACCCAAGTACACGTTGAACGATGTAAGGTGGTGGTGGGGCGTATGTGGGCGTGCTAGCTTGCGAACCGTCACGATGAGGTAGTGGGGGGTGTGGAGGAAGAGCGGAAGCAACACTAGCTCGTTGGGAGTCAAAGCCGGCGTAATCGGAGAAACTGTGCCTAAAGTGAATTTCGGAAACAGAGAACGGAACACTCTCGGTAGGTGAACTGGCGGAAGGAAGTGCGAGTTCAGGTGGTGCGATTTGGGGTACTTGTAAATACTGGTCTTGGTTGGAGGGGTGTGTGTGGGATGGAGACAGTGGGGTATGAGGTGGAGACAGTGGACTGTGGGGTGAAGACAGTGGACTATGGCTTTCAGGGACGTGCTCAGAGGGAGGGGCTGTGGGAGGGACTATGTGCGTCGATGGGGGAATTGTGATGCGAAATGGGAAAGGCAAGGATCGTTGGGTGTGTAGGGTCGGGGCAGACGGATCTATCTGACCACCCGAGTTATCCGAAGGATGAGAACCACCAGATGCAGTTGAAGGCGCATCTGGTTTCGGGGCCATGTTGTCTCGCGAACTCTCTATCCTAACCATCCTAACGGAAGTATCCGAGCCCCATGCTGGAGCTTCCCTAGCCCCATGACCAGGTTCCGCAGGCGTAGAGCTGAAGGTAGTTTTCGAATGCGGTCGTAGGGAGGTATGGGAAGGAGTGAGATCTAGGAAGGAATATGTTCCTGAACCAGGTGCTGTCTCGCTTGGCGGATTGGCGGAATCAGGCTCATGCATTACTACGGGTACAGACTCGGGACCCGAGGAACTTGATGACTCTTGTCTGTCCGTGGAGGGACTTTGTCTCCCATCGTATCGATGAGCTTTCCGATAAAGTCTAGAGCGCACTTTTGACCATGTGCTGCTACCACTCCCACTGGTCCTCCTGGAATCGTGGTTACCCCTGCGGGCCCCAAAGATAGTAGACACATCTATCCTAAAGGGGCTTGTGTCTCGCACACGAAGGTACTCGGGGTTTTGGTTTGTCCGCGATTGCTTGGCGCTGTCCAAAGCATTGGCGTCGGGCTGTAATCGCGTTGGTCCACCAATGGCTACAACGGCCTCAGAAGTTCGCGGGCTCAGCGAAAGAGTGGCAGCGAGCGCCTCGTCTTGACGCGAAGTGAGTGTCTTGACATCTGCGTCGTCGTCGTCGTCAACAGATCCCTTCGGCGCCCGAATAACCCCTTGCGCTTCTTTATAGCTGCTATATCTGAAAGAAGGGGGGGTGCGCCCGACGGGATTGCTCCAACCAGGGGCCAGTTTTTCCGACTCTAGTGCGTGGGGTATACTTTCAGTTAGCGTGAAGATAGAAAACCGTTTCTCGTCGCGATCGTACTGCGGTGGCACCATTGGGTGGGATTCTGCCTGTACGCCGGCTCCGTTGTGTGATCTCCCACTGGAGTTGCTTCCGAGCTTACCGATGCGGTAAGCAAACGAGAACCCGCGGCGCAAACCGAGACCAAAACCGTAGCCCTTGCTAGTACTAAGACTCGTAGACTCCAGTTCCTCGCGAGAAGACGGGCTCAAATTGGCGACTCGTTCGACGTCAGCACCACCCACTCCGCTAGATCGCTTTCTTCCACCTCGCAGGAAGACGTGCTGATTGACAGCGCGATTTTTCCGCCGTACCCAGCAGACGTAGTAGGTGATGGCCACCAAGACCAAGAACAAAACAGCAGCTAGCACAGCCGCTGCAATAGTGCCTGCAGAGATGGAGGTACTACGGGATGAGCTGGTGAGACTTCTTCACGACCAAGGAATTAGTCCTAATGTTATTTTCTTTTCAAAACCGAGGAAGTTACATACGTCGTGCCGTTTCCGAAGGAAGTGACATTCACGCCACCGACGCGCAAAGCGAGGGTGCGGTTGTCTTGATTGATCACCGCAACGTGATGTACCATATCAGAGAGATCCGTCGCGTAGAATAGCAAGGTGTCCGAGTTGTTATATGAAGAAAGAGCAGACAAACTGGTGGTAGTGTTATCGATGTTCACGGTATAATTCCCGGAGTAAGAGGAAGTGAGCCCGTAAATCGTAACTGCAGAACCTGGACAAAGGAGATTATTACGGTCCGTCGACGAAGGAGCTGACTACTTGCCTCGAAAGGTGAATTCTGCACTGTCCCCAATGGAATTCGATACATGCACGGAATTCCCGGTGCTACCTGCTACATAGCTCCATGTGCCCATGAAGGCGATATCGGAATCAGCAATCGTCTGGGAAGTAGCTGTAGCGCTAATCAAATCGATTGTCATTAATGGTGCCCACCCAGCCACTTGACACCCTGAATACCGATCATCGGCATCGCCAGCGGACACTCACTTGACAAATCCCGGAGGAGGGGAAAAGGTGATGCGAGCCTTATCAAAGGTAAGGTAAGCGTCAGGGGACGTTGTGTTCGTGATGATAGTCGTGAGCAACAGCGAGTGGGTCTTGTTGGCCAGGTCGTTGAACGAAGCAAGGATAGTGTTTGCGGGCTCGGCGGAATAATTGGATGGGATCCCATCAAGGGAGATATTGTAGAGTGCATTGCTAACAGAGCCTATGAGATCAATGCGCGTGCCTGCGTCGGGAATAACTCGGGTGTGAACTAGTGCGATTTCGGTGAGGGATCGCACATACCAGTCCAATTGATCATGAGGCTCGCACTATCGAGGGAAGTACGATGATAGCTGGTGCCTACGCCGACCTGGCCAGGACCCGTGGCTGCGCCGGAATTGGTGTACAAGAGTTGCCAACCAGCGGTGATGTTCGGACTGGGTTCGAGATTGACGAGAGGAAAGTAGGCGATCTGAGGGGAGTCATCGTCGATGTCGAACTGACGGGGGCACTGTGCCATTCATCCAGCGCTGGTGGACTAAGTGGGGGAAACGGAGCAAGAAGGAGTGAGAACGAAACACGGACCGAAAAAATAAAATAAAAGAGACGCTCAGGCCGCCAGGTCGGCTGCCTCGAGGTCTTGTCGTGTCGGACATAAATCGATGGAAGCAGAGGTCCGTAAGTAGTAGTAGTCTCCATATCAACATCCGTTAATACTCGCGCAGATCTGATACATACACCGACCACGAGAACTTGAAGGGACGGAAAAGCGAGGGTTCTATACGGAGTTGTCAGCGCAAGTTACCATCAATACAAACCAGTGCCGCCGCCTCCGTCTCACGAAATTCAAGTCGAGGAGTCTCTGACATGGTCGCATTGCCTCCCGCTGGAACGCACGCTTTCCTTCCGTCACTCCTGAGCCACATCCGCTCGGCAACCCCTGGCTTTCCTTTCGAACCCGTCATCGTCCAAGTCCTGCTCCTGTGCATCATCTCTGGCGACAAGAGCTTGATCTTGCGCACACGGGACGAAGATGTCACCCTCGTCTCAAAACTCGCAACGCTGGTAGGTATTCGTCTCAGCCGAACAATTCCCATGCATCCCGGGTTTCATCAATGTTTCATTCCACCAGGCCCTGAACACAATCTTTGGCTACAACGTCCATAGACTAAAGTGCAATTCCATTAGTGCGAATCAAACACCCTCCGAGTTTCTTCGGTCCATGTTCTTTCCTGGTTCGACCGTGGCGCTCTCTACGGATAACAATTTACGTAGTTCATCCCACAAACCGAGGCACAGGCGTGTCTCCAACTCGCGTAATTCAGTGGGCAAGCCGCCTGTAGCCCCCTCAACCTCCATCAGCACAGCACGTAGTAGGCGAACGTCCATATCCCATTCAGCTTCCCATCCGATTGAATTGAAGCCTTCGACTACTACCCTTGGACGACCGCAGTCAGACTCGGAGGACCCTGATCCAAAGTCGTCTATAAACGTACAAAGTCATTCACACCGTCCAAGCCTCCATTACACTGGTGCGCAAACGGACACATCTGCCCCGAACCTCGCTTCTAGCATCAAGACTCATCTTAGAAATGCATCACACGGGAGTACCCAGGCGTTGAAATTACCCTCTGCGGTCGTCGTATCAGGTCTCGAGCTTGCAAGTCTTCCTTCTCAGAAAGCGGTTCTACGGACCCTTGTGGATCGAAAAATCATCGTGTCAGATGGGGGGTCATACGGACATGATCAAGATGGCTTGACTTTGGAATTACCCGATAGGTTTTTCATGGTATACGTCTGTCGGTCTGACCCACGGGAGAGACCTCTAATATACAAGAATCTCGTATGTATCCCCTTACGGAAAATTATTCTTTAGTAACCCTCTCATTTTATAGCTTGACAGCTTCGCGATGAGCTCTTTCATCGATGCCGGCGCGCAGACCCGTTCGGCATTGCACCAATATCGCCCAGCTCCATCACCTTCTACGACACTGTCGTCTTCTGTTACCTCCGCGGGTTTCCCAACATCACATTCGCTGGGTTCTTTACCTGGTCCGCCGACACCACTACAGACTCCAGCATCTCCGATGATGATCCCCTCTACTCTTCTGCAGCGACTCAAACATCTTTGCGCCACTGAAGCGCGCATAAGACCCCCGCTCAACATTTACCTGGCTGATCTTTTCAGTGCCACCCGACACTATGGTCCGTTGGATAGTATGATGCTTACGGTACGCGGCCGTCAAGATGCAGAAGCTCTCGTGCGGGCGAGCCGCGTGCTTGGCACAGATGGTACAGGTGCCGAGCTTATCCGAGAACACGCTGAACGGTCCCGAGAGACGGATAGCACCTCTACCTGCCCACAGTCACACCCTAGCATAGCGGGTTCGTCTTTGGATGGGCACATAGACGGTCTCGATGTCCCGGAGACATACGGGCACGTGGGTGACCTGACTGGGACCAGTCAATCGGAGGAACAACCCAAATTGGATGTATCCGAGGCGGACATAGCGAGGATATTTCCCCGGGTCGTGTCTCATCGGATTCGAGTCCGGGACTCACCGTTCGATGAAATTTTGAGCAGTGCGGTTTGTGGGGCGATAAGTACCCTTGGCAACGAATCCCATAAGGAGGAAATGCCGGTTCAATGGGAACGAGAGACGGTAAAGGATATCCTAGTTCATATATTGGCCGAGGTCTGAATATCTACTCCGAGTCGTGTCGTCGTTTACTTGTTCCATAACATCGGCGGGTGGTTGTAAATGAATCAAGTTGCTTGTTTGGATGACTGTACATGACGATGACGAACGAACCATCGACATCTACAGCAGGGCCCTCGCAACTGTCTTCGACGACATCCAACGCGTCGGACGCGGTACCACAGCAATCGTATTATGTTTCTCTTCCACAGAACGCCCAGGCTGGCCCTTCACAACCTCCACAACAACCCATGCAGTACACTCAAACCCACATCCCCCAACCAGCACCATCCCAACCGCAGACGCCAGGCCAGCACAACGCGGCCCAAACCTACTACATGGGCTACCCGCCCGGGGCTTGGCAGAACCCCTGGCAGCTACCCGGATACCCTTACGCCGCATCTGGGAGTTCACCCTATCAACAGACGCATTACACCCAAATTCCATACGCGCAGTATCAACAGTATCAACCACAACTGGCGACTCGACAGCGCAAGCCACCGCCAAAGCCGCGCACGCCGACACCCGAACCCATATACCGACATTGGGACGAGGTCATTCGCGCGTTCTTTAAGAAGGTGGGCTTGACACAGACCCTCAGGGGATTCGAGGACGACATGATCGTCTTGAATGCGGATTGGGAGAGAAAGAGCGTCCCCGGAGCGGTTGGTGAATTAGTACGCGATCTCATGGTGCGGAGAACATGCTTTTCTGCAGAGAGGGCTTGGCTTACTTTGCCTTTTTTTCGGGCCAGACGTTGGGCAAGTTCAAAGAAGGGGAAGAACCGACGGAGTGTCTGCTCGAAGAACGAAAGCTCGACTATGTTCATCTGAGTACCGGCGCCGAGCCTCAGTCCCAGTCTACGGTACGCCTCCCTCTTTATCGCCAAATATCAGTCATGGAAAACGCACCGCAAGATCACGAAAGCCATCTCACAGTTTCTTGCACAAAATCGTGCAAAGAACGACGCGTCAAATCGTGCCGAGTTTCTCGAGTCGCTGGTACAGAAACGACGGCGACTCGGTATCGATCCCGATAGTACCGAGCACATCCCATCGTGCGCAAGGACAGACGCAAAACCTCTTGACCGAGATTCCCAAATGAAATATGACATCGCAAAGAACGAAGATGGCCCCCTGAGGCGGACAGTGAAGGGTCCGGATGGAAAAACACAGGCAAAAGAGAAGCATCGCCCTCTCACGGATGATACACCAAGTGAATTCCAACCGGCAATAAACGAGAGGCTGAGGAACATCGAATCGCATGTTGCAGTACGCTACGGTACCGTCGCTATCCATTTCCATAGTTACTTCCATTGATGGATCGGCAAAAAGTCCCTGCACCGCCACGCACATTGCTTGCGCGACTGCAGTTTCTGGAAGACCATATCATACAACTAGAGAAAGAATATCCCCCATGGGCGGCCTTACACTTCAATCAACCCAATCGCGGGGTGAGTAGTCGTTGTGTTGCTCACCTTATTTGTTAAGAACGCGCTCTCAGTGGCCGCCGCCTCCGCGCCAAACACCGATCATTGTCCCTTCACACCTTACTACCAAGGAAACATCTGTCGAACACAGTACGGGTTCAGCTACACCTTTGGGAAATACCGACGAAGCTGCGGGCAAGGGGAAAAACAAGAATAGATCAAGCTTACATCGTGCCGTCATGGAAAAACTTGAGGTACAAAAGGCGATGAACGACCTGGCAGGGACACAGAGGGCCGGATGAGACCACATGCACGATATCACCCTGATCACTGCGGACCATTTTGGGTTATTTCATCGGCCGACGGACTAGGGAGAGACGGATGTCATAATCAGGTTCAGGCCGACGTTGATGATTCACATCGACCAGTACCTGTGGCACTGTGATGGCCCTACGGTGTGTTGCTATCACGAGGACCGCAGTTTCTGACCCGTCATTCCTGACCAAGTCTGCTGTTGCAATTACGACAGAACCTTTGTAATGGATCCCTGCAGGCTCCTACGGACACAGGTTCTTCTTGGATTATTTTGGGATAGATTATTTCCCCCAATTTAAGCGTCTTGGGTAATAGCAACATTCGTTATCACAACCCATTGCAGAACGAGTGAGCGGATTGGAATTTTCTGCAGTCCACAGGGACTTGTGAATACACACGGCTCCGAACAAGAATTAGTATTGCAGCACGAGCGGAGCCAACACGGCGAGACCTCACTAAGCTTGCCGATGCCCCAAACTCCGAACGTCTGTAATGCGATCTATCGTTCTACAACGGGCTGTAATCCGTTCAGCTTGGACAGCAAAGAAAAACGCCTGAAAATAATGCGTAATTGGTAGGGTGCTGGTTTGATGGTAGGCGACAGTATATAGTTGGAACCCCACTATTATGGATGATCAGAACTAAGATCGTTATGTCTACATGTAATCATTCACAGCAATTCGCTAATCGATAGACGTTCGGGCTCCAAAGAGACCGAGTCTGGTCCTCTGAATTAGGCAACTGAGTAGGATGGTCTTGAGCCGCACGACCTCGCGATAATATACGGGCACTGTTCGTTGAGAAACAGAGAAAGATATATAAGCCCCCAAGGGAGGGCAGCAACTTGAACCCCGGCGCGAGCGTATCCCTACCAACAACCGGTCGCCACGTCGATGACGCGCTTTTTTCGGAGTCGAGAACGACTCCAACAATTGACATTGCAGAGTGTCGTGTACTGCTGCACGTGAACCGTAAATGGGTGGAATTGCTGCTTTCCGAGCCCAATTTGACACCCTGGTGGATCAGTTAAGGAACGGCTACAACGTCGTGAAGGTCAGATCTTACATGGTTCATATGAGCGAATGCTTGTTCGAGGTCACTGCTGTTGAAACAGGCGATGCCCTTGTCGAAAGTTATCTTTCATGTCACGGCGGTGGCGGAATGCGAGGGGGTACATGATTCGTCGCATGTCCACCGCACGTCTAAGCGATGTCACAGAGCACTGGAGAAGGGACATGAAAGATATACATCGTATATAAATCTACGTGCATGGACTTGGTGGAGCTCAGCAGCTACATGTTTCTACTCTGTTGACTCCATCTCGGGGTGGGTCGTAGTCACAGAACCCGTTTTCGATTCTGCTTAAAGTCTTCTCTCGTGGCATACGCACAGCTGAACAGAGCAACTCGGGACCTAAACCAGGGCAGTATGTCGGCTTCGATGTTTGGACATCCGTCCACCTTGAACGATGCGATCGTGGCACATTTCTCCGCCGACTGGGATGCGTACCGCGTGCGGATCTTGACAAAGGCATACGCGCTTGATATCATGAGGTCGAGGCAATGGGAGACGTCGACATGCTTAAGTGCGCGACACGGTAGTTTATGCGGTGAATCGACCATCCCTGGGGTAAGAAACCCGAACATCTCGTTCACGACTCCATGGATCTTGCTGATCTGCAAGGTCTCGAGGTTGGGCGTCGAGGAAAGGAGCGTTGGCAGAGTGGAAGGGTCCAAAGTACAGCTGACAATGTGGAGCTCCACGAGAGGACGGGAGGCAAATCGAAGTAGGGTCTCGTCCGCCATTATAGCGCACCCCATACTAAAGTGCGAGATCGACGGTGCGAAGATACCACGAAGAACATGTAAAGAATCAAAAACGCCTTCAAGCGTCCACGATCGTGGGGCGAGCGTTGGCATTATTTTTTGGGGCGCGATCGACTTTGTGGCAATTCAAGATAAATGTCTCGAGCGACGGGTTGGCCACAAATACCAGCGAGGAAAAACGATAAATGGTTCCATTGAGGTGCATCTCCTTGAGCTGTCGGATCCGCTGCCACCATTTATCCTCTGTGGCAATGTGTCCAGTGAGCCGAAGAATTCTGCGTTTCCAGTTGGGGCCAGAGAGGTAACGAGAAAACGGTTCAAGGGTGGAATCGGCCAATGTCAATTCATCAAGCTTCGCGAACGTGTGCGGAATGTCGATGAACATATCAGAGAGCATTTGATGGAGCTCGACGAATGCCATGGAAGAGACGCGAAGGCTCGATAGATTGTTCCAAGATATATCCCGGAGAGCAGCAAGAACAGAGGATATATCAAGCTCGGGTATGACAATGGAGATGTGAATAATGCGCTTCTTAGCGCGCTCCTTCCACAGCTTTGCCTTTCGCAAAGGGTGTTTCTTGGATACCACGAGCGTTTGCCATGCAGAGGGCATGTTGATGAGAATGCGTCGCCAATGTTCACAGACGTGAGATAGCACGACAGCCCATGTATGATCCTCGTTGATGAGCAGGGAGAAGATCTCTGTGAGGGTCTCCACCGGTAGTTTTCCCAACAGGTATGAGGTCCGTTTTTCGGCAGCTGCTTGTGCAGCGACAGCTTTCTCTCGCAGTTCTACCAGCTGCGTGCTCCGTTGAACGTCCTTCAGGCGCAGATGATTCAAAGCTTGGTTAGCCATCTTAATTGTATGACCATGCTTCCCGAGAAGATCGAAGAGACGCACAGCACGTGCATAACCCTGCCAGCGTTCGGGTGCTAGTTCAATGGCACGCTTCGAGTCGAGAAGGGCGGCCTTGATGTTGCCAAGTTTTTCGTGTACTGCTGCACGTAAATCGTAGATGATGAAATTGCTGCTTTCCAAACTAGCAGCCTGGTGGATTCGTCAGAGAATGCCTGCAACATCGTGGTCATTAGTTCTTACCTGGTTCATGTGAGTGAGTGCTGGTTCGAGGTCGCGCGCTTGAAGCAGGCGGCACCCTTGTTGAAAGTCACCTTCCACGCCATGGTCGTGGTGGAACGTGAGTGGGTTTCAACGTCGCGTGACCTCCATGCGTCTGAGTTGGAGTTGTGTTACTCTTTCAGGTCTACTGCAATATGACAGCCTCTACTGTGCTCAAACCTAAAGCGCGTGCTACTCACCCTTATTGCGCGTACATATGGCTACAAGGTGACGTACAAATAGGAAGTTTGAGAGGATCAATCTCCAGAAACTGGGCATGAGGGAGACCCACACGAAAGTGCCGTTTTCGAGTACTACCTCATGTTCCGTTTGACAACTCCTCAATAACCCATCCGATACCAGATTTATGTACAGCCGTTGTCTATCGATCGCGGACACCTGGAGCGAAACCCGCTGGTCGGTTGCCACAATATTGGAAGACGGTTCTGAGTACGGAAGAGGAACCTCGATGATATTTGCACGATTCCCCGCATGTGAGTCGTTTGTGCTACATTCCATATTTCCTCGATGATATCTGATCTACGTTTTTGAGCAGGTGGTGACATCTCTACTACTCTGACATCCTCCCCCTGTTGGAGTGGTTCTGAGTTGTGAAACCGTCGCACAATAGCTTGTTCGTCCTTATTTTATTTGTACTTATCAGCTGTGGCTTTGAATTGTTGACTCGAGAGCTCCACATTGCTCCAGAGATTGATTCGACCAGAATCTGGATACAACAGCCGTGAAGTCGCTTTTCATGTCATAGTTGTGGTCGACAAGGTAATAATACCGTGGCTGCGAATGAGTACTTGTCAAGCAAGGTGGTAGTTCACAACAGCTTTCCACAGCATAATGAAACCCGCTGCAAGTTGTGTCCGAGTCACGGAGCACTAACGAAGGGATATGAAAGGTGTCCATTTTATAAATATCTACATGGACTTGGTTATGGGGCAAGTCAGTACATATTTCTGCTCTGCCAACTCCATCCTGGGTTGGATCATAGTTACAAAACTCGTCTTCAATCCTGCTGAACGTCTTCTCTTGTGGTATACGTGCGACTGAACGGAGCGACTTGTGATCTAAACCAGGGCAGCATATCGGCTTCGATGCTTGGACATCCGTCCACCTTGAGTGATACGACGACAGCACATTTCTCCGCTGATTCAACGGACTCGGACGCGTACCACGCACGCGTCTTGACAAAAGCATACGCGCTCGTTGTCGTGAGGTCGTCACAATAAGAGACGTCGACATGTTTGAGTGAACGACAGGGTAGTCCGTGTGGCGGATCGACCGTCCTTTGGGAAAGGAACCCAAACATCTCGTTGACAACTCCTTGGATACGGCTGACCTCCAAAGTCTCGAGGTTCGGCGTTGAGGAAAGGAGAGTTGGCAGTGTGACTGGGGATAGCGTGCAACTGACGATATGGAGTTCGACAAGAGAAGGATGGGAAGCGAATTGGAGTATGGTCTCGTCCGCCATTATGGCAGAGGCCAGGCTAAAGTGCGAGATCGACGGCGCGGAGATACCACACAGGATACCCGAAGGGGGACTAACCCCTTCAAGTTTGACGGTCTTCAGATTGTTCATGGACGTGGAGCTAGCGTTACTTGCTTGGTCGATGGCAAATTCAGATACTTTCGAGCAGTTCAAGACGAATGTCTCGAGTGACGGATTGGCTGTAAATGCCCGCACGGAAAAATGATAAAGTTCCCCACTGAGGTGTATTTGCTTGAGCTGTTGGATCCGCCACCACCACCTGTCCTCTAGGGCAATATTTCCAGTGAGGCGAAGAACCCTGAGTTCCCACATGGGACTAGAGAGGAAACGAGACAACGGGTCAGGAGTGCCACAGTGTAAGGTCAATTCGTCAAGTTCCGAGAACGTATGCGGGACGTCGATTGACATATCGGAGAGCATTTGATGGAGTTGAATGAATGCAATGGAAGACATGCGAAGGCTCGATAGACTGTTCCAAGGTATATCCCGGAGAGCAGCAAGAACAGAGGATATATCAAGCTCGGGTATGTCAATGGAGACACGAGCAATGCGTTTCTTGGCGCGCTCCTTCCACAGCTTTGCCTTTCGCAAAGGGTGTTTCTTGGATACCACAAGCGTCTGCCATGCACAGGGCGTGTTGATGAGAATGCGTCGCCAGTGTCCACAGACGTGAGATAGCTTGACAGCCCAGGTATGATCCTCGTCGATAAGCAGGGAGAAGATCTCCACGAGGATCTCTACTGGTAGTTTTCCTAACAGATATGAGGTTTGGACAACCTGTGATAGTCGCTGTTTTTTAGCAGCCGTCTGTGCAGCGACGGCCCTCTCCCGCAGTTCTATTAGCTCCGTGCGACGTTTAACATCCTTTGGTCGCAGATGGCTCAAAGCTTGGTCAGCCATCTTGATTGCATGACCATGCTTCCCGAGAAGGTCGAAGAGACGCGCGGCACACGCATAACCCTGCCAGCGTTTGGGTGCCAGGCGAATGACGCGCTTTGAGTCAAGCAGAGCAGCCTCAATGTCGCCGAGTTTTTCGTGTACTGCTGCACGCGAATCGTAGATGATGAAATTGCTACTTTCCAAACTGGCAGCCTGGTGGATTCGTTAGAGAATGACTGCAATATCGTGGTCGTTAGTTCTTACCTGGTTCATGTGAGTGAGCGCTGGCTCGAGGTCGCCGCGCTTGAAGCAGGCAACACCCTTGTTGAAAGTCGCCTTCCATGTCATGGTTGTCGTGGAACGTGAGTCGGCGCGTGATTCGTCGCGTGTCCCTCGCGACGCGTCTAAGTTGTGTCACCAACGCCATCTACAGTAGCTAAAGATAATTAAAAATGGCGAAAAATGGATATCACCGTGTCCTAGTTGACGAAGTTGACGATTGGGTGTCTGTGCTAGTGCTGCTATTTCAAGTTGGTTGCTATCATGACGGCCGCAGTTTCGCATCCATGTTTTTTCCTTCTGCGACCAAGACCTCGACGTAACAGAACCCTTTGCCAGCTCCTGCGGGCACAATTATCTGAGGATGGATTGTCGAACGAGCACTAGTAACTTGAACATATGATATAACGAAGGGATCCACATGAAATGGTACCCATAATAGTTACACATCTGTTCTGAGGCGAGCTATATAGGCACATACACTGAAAGAACCTCTCTTCCTAGTCATTTCAGGTTGCGCACCGTCACAAATTCGTTGGGCACACGGAAGACACCCAGGCCAGGTTACGGAACTCATCTTCGATCCTTCTTCAAGTCATTTCTTGTCGCATACACACAGCTAAAGCGAGACACCCGGGATCTGAACCAAGACAACGTGTTGGCTTCGATGTCTGGAGATCCATCCACCTTGAGTGATACGACTCGGACAGCAGTACATTTCTCCGCCGACCCAATGAATTCGGACGCGTACTGCGCACGGGTTTTGACGGGAGTAGTCGTGAATCAACCGTCTTGCGGTGAGAAACTCGAATAGCTGATCCACAACTCCATGGACTGCTGTCTTGTAAAGTCTCAAGGTTGGGCATCGAGGGAAGGAGCGCTGGCAGGATAGACAGCATCAAAATGCGGCTGATAATATGGAGCTCCACAAGAGGATGGAAGCGAACTGAAGTAGGGTATCGCCCACCGTTATAGCAGAGTAAATGGACCAGAATGGTAAAGTGTGAGATCGACGGTGCAGACATATCATGTAGGGCTTACAAGGGGTCGGGAACGCCTAACCCTTATATTGCCCATGATCATGGAGCTAACATTGTCTTCTAGGGAGAACTCTGCTGATGGGCAGTTCGAGTCTCGGGTTGGCCGTCAATACTTGCATGGAAAAAACAGAAATGGTGGCATTGAGGTGTATCTCCTTGAGCTGTCGAATCCGTTGCCACCACTTGTTCTCTTTGTGAATGGTTCCACTGAGGTGAAGGATTCTTTCCGACTGACACTAGAGAGGTAACGGGTTAACTGGTCAGGTCAGGAGACGTGTAATCGACCAATTCGTCAAGCTATGAGGACGTGAAGTCCAACGAATGCATTGCCAGAAATATGAAGGGTCGATAGATCGTCCCAGGATAAATCCTGGAGGGCTATTCAGCTCTGTCATGTCATCGGGATTGCATGCAATTGAATGCGTGTTGATGAGAATGCGTCGCCAGTGTCCACAGACGTGAGCCTGACGGCGAGTGGATGAGCACCGTGAAGACCTTTGCGAGGGTCTCCACTGGTAGTTTTCCCAAAGGGTACGGCGTCTGGCAATAGCCAATATTGTTTTTCGGCAGCCGCTGTCATGGTGCAGCGACAGGTTTCTCCTGCGCGTAGTTACTCAGCCAGCTGATTCAATTCCCGATAGAAGTCAGATTTTACCTGTGGGCGAGTGCTTGTTCGAGGCGATACCCTTGTCGAAAGTCGCCTTCCATGTCATGATGGTGATGGAACAAGACAATACTGGGTGGGTGCTTCGTTCGTCGTGCCTGTCAGATAATTGATGTATCCGGCGCTCTTCAGCTTTGACGAAAACGCCGTCCCCATCTGACTCACACCGAACCAGCTACCTAAGTCACGTCTTCACAGATCCCTATCGCCTTTCATCCACCCGAATATCTCTGCATACGTACGTGTCCCCCCGTTCCCTGTAAGATATCAATCCCGTGCATTCTGCTCTAACTCGACCTCGTAGTGTGGAACCAGTCTTCGCAATACAGAGGATTTAACACTGTCTATTTTGAAGCTCATTTAGTCTTCACGACTGGCCAAGGTTACACAAGCACTCAATCCACAAAATGTTCGCTAGGCTATTGTAAGTCCTCCAGCTCAAGGTAACGTCTTGGCGATCCGGCTGACCTGTCTGCAGGCTTCCTCTTGTTCCCATAATGTTGGGTCTCTTCGCTGTCCATGTACTGGTCCAAGACCAGTCACTGGGTCCCCCTTCGACCAACCCCGTATGCACAAACCCGCCGATGGGCCGGTGCGCTTTCTATGCCGACTGCCTCGAGTCGCGATACCAATGTGGTCCAGACGGATACCCTATCGGTGATGGCCAACGCTACTGTCAAAAGTTCTCAGACAACCTCGCTCTGTTTGATGCGCAGGGCCAGCAATGGGTTTTGGCCACCATGCACTGCCTTCAACTAGCGCTCGTCGGGGATGCCATTGACGCCACGCCTCCAGCGTCTGATTGTCAAGCGCTCAAAGACCAGGCATTTTCGACCCATCCGGGGTGCTATACGAACAACGGGTTCTGTTCGTTGGGCGTGAAGGACTGGGCGGCGGTATTGAAGATTGTGAACATTACGACACTATTTTCGAGTTTGGACGCGTTCAAGGCGATTATCGAGACCTCCGAGGATTGTGCGGTGTTTTACGCGTATTTGCTTGAGAGGGGATTGTCCCAGCGATACTTTAATTAGTTCGCTATATGTCACGATGGTATACTGTATGTGTCTGCATCCTTGCTTGTCAGCAGACGCGGACTTGGACTGGACGGTTCGGGAGTAAAGCTTGATTTACGATCTATTGTACTTATCAACTTGAGCTATACAACGACAGCATACTCGATGGCGATCACGAAGTAACAAAAGGACATCAAAGGTATCCAACATAAAATCTGCATAGACTTGGGGAAGTATTTTCACTCTGCTCCCACTCTCGGATCGTAATTACACAACCCGTCTCCGATCCTTCTTCAAGTCTTTTCTTGTCGCATACACACAGCTGAACTGAGCGACCCGGGACCTAAACCAAGGCAGGATATCAGGTTCGATGTTTGGACATCCATCTACCTTGAGCGACACGATCGCGGCACACTTCTCCGCGGACCCAGCTGACTCGGACGCACATTGCGCGCGGGTTTTGACAAAGGCATACGCGCTCGATGTCGTGAGGTCGGGGCAGTGAGAGACGTCAACGTGCTTCAGTGCACGACAAGGTAGTCCATGTGGCAGATCGACCGTCCTCGGGACGAGAAACCTGAACATCTCGTTGACGACTCCTTGGATACGGCTGACCTCCAAGGTCTCGAGGTTCGGCGTTGAGGAAAGGAGAATTGGCAGTGTGGCTGGGAGTAGATGGCAACTGACAATGTGAAGCTCGACAAGAGAAGGACGGCCAGCGGTTACGAGTATGGTCTCGTCCGCCATTATGGCGGAGGACAGGCTAAAGTGCGAGATCGATGGCATTGAGATATCACGCAGAATATCCGAAGGGTGGCTAACACCTTCAAGTTTAATAGTTTTCAAATTGTCCATGGACACGGGCGTGGAGCTAGCGGTACTTGCTAGGTCGATGGCTGAGGGATATATTCCCGAGCAGTTCAGGACGAATGTCTCGAGTGACGGATTGGCTGCAAATACCAGCGTGGAAAAACGATGAAGTTCTCCATCGAGGTGTAGCTCCTTGAGCTGTTGGATATGTTCCCACCACTTGTCCGCCATATGGATCCTCCCACTGAGGCGAAGAATTCCGAGTCTCCAGTTCGGACCAGAGAGGTAATGAGATAGCTGGTCAGCAGCTACCAATTTGAACAAGCTCAGTTCGTCGAGCTTCGATAATGTGTGTGGGACAGAGATATCGGAGAGCATCTGATGGAGTTGCACGAGCGTCATGGAAGGAATGCGAAGGCTCGATAGACGGTTCCAAGATATATCCCGGAGAGCAGCAAGAACAGAGGATATATCAAGCTCGGGTATGTCAATGGAGATATGAATAATGCGTTTCTTGGCGCGCTCCTTCCACAGTTTTGTCTTTCGTAAAGGGTGTTTCTTGGATACCACAAGCGTCTGCCATGCGGAGGGCGTGTTGATGAGAATGCGTCGCCAGTGTCCACAGACGTGAGATAGCTTGACAGCCCAGGTATGATCCTCGTCGATAAGCAGGGAGAAGATCTCCACGAGGATCTCTACTGGTAGTTTTCCTAACAGATATGAGGTCTGGACAACCTGTGATAGTCGCTGTTTTTTAG
>JBBPOF010000487.1:0-22631 GCA_038091315.1 Porphyrellus cyaneotinctus | reverse complement strand
TCGAAGAAACAAGAGCTCGTCACTTTATCTACAGCAGAATCCGAATATGTCGCTGCTACGCATGCTGCAAAGGAGGCTCTTTGGCTCCGACGCCTTATTGGTGAAATGTTTCGGCCGCTCACGCAACCAACGATGCTGTATGGAGATAATCAGGCTGCTATTGCGTTGACGAAGGACGGCAGCTACCACGCGCGCACGAAGCATATTGATATCCATTATCATTTCATTTGTTTCACTGTTGAGGATGGTTCCATTCGTTTTCTTTACTGTCCTTCGAACGACATGATTGCAGACACTCTCACTAAAGCATTACCTAGCATTAAAGCGAAGCATTTCGCACAAGAACTCAGATTACACCCTTCCGTTTGAGGGGGAGTGTTGATGTATTTCTACGGTACAAACGGACTCGGGTATTCCCGCATTACATAATCCAGTAGATAAATTCTGTCCTGATGCGTATCTACATCTCAGTCTCGGACTCCGTCCAGCACTGAGGTGAGATCCTGTCTATGCATATCTTATACTTCGTACTCATACCTTGTAGTATACTTCTACAGGTATGCAATATATCAGTCTCGGACTCCGTCCAGCACTGAGTATACTTCTACACTGAAGGTGACATTTATTCAGTACAATCCACCATTAATGGCATGTTGGAATCAGCAACCATGTGTGCAGCCACCTTGATCACTGGCATGCATATGGTGCACATCTTTTACATTCCTCATGTACATTCTTTTTGTTGTACAAGCACATTGCTTTTCCCACATATTTAATATTTTGTCCATACCTGTGCCCAGATCCTCACAAGATCCTCTATCTCCTTTCACATACTATATATTTTGTCTCATATATAAACTCCTTTACTTTGTTGAGACACCTCAGTCTGTTGTTCATGCATGATGACTGAGGTGAGTGACTTGCATTCAGTGTTTACCTACTTGAGCTAATCTGTACATAGCCTTGTATCTCTTAATAGGTAAATCCAATCTAGTCTGTTGTTCATGCATGACGACTGAGCCTTGTATCTCTCAATAGGTAAACCCAATCTAGTCTGTTGTTCATGCATGATGACTGAGCCTTGTATCTCTTGATAGCCATCACATGTCACCTTGTTCCTGCAAGAACTCTCTGTTAACACAGAGGCTAGTCTCCAGTGTGATCCTGGTTTTGATGCTGGAAACAATGACAAGCAGGCCTCACACAATGACAGTGTTGAAGTATGGAAGAAGGGTCTCACAGTAGACACATCTGACTGTAGAAGAGGGTCTCACTCAGATGGGGCCGAGTGGTACTAGAAACTATGCCTGTTAAGCATAGAACTAGATGGGGAACTATAGTACATGCAGTGGGGTATATAAAGGGGAGAGTGGAGTATGAAATGGGAATGAGAGATCCCATTTTGGGAGGTGCTGTTCAACCATGATGAATCAAGAAAGGTTACATAAACCACAACAAAAAGGGAATGGACCATGACAAAAAGGAGATGGATGCAGCTCCAGAAGTCAGAAAGGAAATAAGGCTGCATCACCATGACTGAAAGAAGATGGACCATACTGCTTTGGGAATGGACCTAGACATAAAGAGAATGGAGGTTAACATAATAGGGAATGGGTTGCATGTGCAAGTCCATGCGCCATCTAAAAAGGAAATGGTGGAAACTGAATGAAGTCTGGAAAATGAAAGGGCATGTCTTCAGGATCTATAAGGGGTGTTACAACTGCCTTGGGTAGAGACAGAAGTAGACTTTCAAGGTGTAACGCGAAGCGTCAATGGTTCGTGTGAAGTGAGGTCAAAGGTTCTAAGGATAAGTCCAACAACCATGGACTTGAATCAAAGGTTCAAAGGATAAGTCCAACAACCATGGACTTGGATCAAGGGTTCAAAGGACATCCACTTGAGGAGGAGTGACAGAGGAGTGGGCAAGCACTACTATTCAGGTAGGGGAAAGTAGGTCAAGCTTAGGGAAATACATGAGGCGGAGGTGGCAACTATATACTGGAATGAGAGAGTTAAGGGCAGGCATAGAAGTCTGATGACCAAGTGTGAAAGAATATGATGGAATATGATGGAAGGAAGCGATGATGAAGCAAGTGGAGTATGGCGTAATGGGGATGAGTCATTGCGGAAGAAAAGAGATAAGTCCATGAAAGGGCTTAGCTAAGTCAAGGAAAAGGAAAAGAAAAGGGTGTATCATAACATTACCCCCGGTTTATGGTGAGTGTTCCATCACTCATTAAAAGTAGAACTCCCATCCAATGGGTTCACCAGTCAGGTTAGACATGGCTTCATCGTCGTAGTCATTGTAAGAGTTGGACTCAGCGAGGGAGAAGCTGGGGGAAGGAGAGTGAGTCGTGAGAGAGGACTCAGTAGACAGGGACGATGGTGTGGGCAAAGGAGCAGGGGAATAACCCAGGGAGGACATAGGGCCAGGGAAGGTGGACCATCCAGGTTCAGCAACTATAGAGGAAAGGTCATCCTCGACCTGAGGAGCAGGATTGGTAGCCAGAGTAGATTCTAGAGACAACTGAGAAGAGACTGAGGAGGAAGCAGAAGTAGATGGGGGTCAGGTGCAAGTGCGAGGGCAGCTAGGGCATTGATTCTGATAGTGGCCAGGGGCCCATTGGTGGCATCTGGGGCATTCATAGAGGTGACAATCTCTTTTCATGTGACTCAGACGGTGATAGAGGTGACAAGTGTTGCCATAGCGAGGGTGAGACATGGGAAGGATAGGATCGTCTTGTGTTCGCATGAGTTCTGCAATAGTGCAGGTGCAGAGGGGAGGAGATGGGCAGGGAGTCTGGCATCTGGCTTGGACAAGGCGGATGGATCTGGAGGAGGAGGAGCTGTGGGTAGAGGCATGAGAGGATGGTCTAGGGATAGGGGGAGGTACAGGGAGCAGAGTGGGGACACGAGAGGGGACAGTGGTATGGTTACAATCGGTGCGAAGAGCGGAGTCAATGTCAATGGATAAATCAAGCATGCCCAACTGTATGAGGGCAGAGAGGAGGAGGGAGACAAGCTCGTCGACATTGATACATGCGAGACAATTGGTGGCAGAGAGGTGAGCATCAGTGGGGTGGTTGTTAGGTGTATGGGAGTACTGGACAAACTGGCGAAGGGAGACAGCGCGGTTGAATGCTCAATGGAGGAAATCTAGCGGGGAGTGGAGGTCCAGGTGTTGTTCAGTGACGAGGGATAGGCAGGAATTGGTGAGGAGCAGTTCCATGATTTCCAGATTGTCTGGTATATGTTCAAGGATACAGCAGGCAGCAGGAGGGAGAGTGATGGAGAGAATGTGTGGTCAAATGGCCATGATATGGGTGGAGAATGTTTTCTAGATTCGGGCATAGCGGGGAAAAGCTCTGGGATGTGCCTATTTATAAGCGTTCAGGAGTGTCTTGGCATGGTCCAAATCTGGCTCAGGAACCCATGAGTCTTCTTTGGCAGTGTATCCTTTCCATCGGATCAAGAAGGAGCAGCGTTTTAATGTTCCACAGTGGTGTAAGATCTTTTCTATTTTGAATTCTTCTTTGCCATTAATGAGGTCAGGTGGTTGTTTCAGATGGTTTGGGCCATGGACAGAGTTTTCACGATAGGGAGATAAGAGAGAAGTGTGAAACATGGGGTGGATCTTCCATGTTTGCATGAGTCGGAGTTTATAGGATAAGGGGGATAGGATGTCTGTGATAGTGAAAGGGCCTTCTCTTTTCGGTGTGAAATTTGGAGATGAGAGATCGTGTTTCAGGTTGCAGGCTTCTAGCCAAACCTTCTCTCCTTTCTGGAAAGGTTTGAACTTGGAGCGGATGTGGGAGGCCATCATTTGGCGAGCAAGTTTGTGGGCTGCCAGGGCTTTGTCTCTGGCTGCAGAGAGAGCTTTGAGTTGAGCTTCTATGGTGGGAATGGAGGATTCAGGGAGGATGGAAGGTAGGGCATGGGGTTCATATCCGAGCATTAGGTAAAAAGGGGTTTTGCCGGTGACAGAGTGGGGGCGATGATTATGTGCGAATTCGGTGTGGGTGATGGAATCAGCCCAAGAGGTGGTGTGTGATCTGCAGTAAATCTGTAGGAACATTTCAACCTCCTGGTTTACTCATTCTATTTCACTGTTGGATTGTGGGTGGTATGCGGTGGAGAGGGAGAGGTTGTAGTTTAGGAGTTGTCCGAGTTCTCTGGTGAAGGAGGAGGTGAATTGGGGTCCTTGGTTAGAAATGACCTTGTCATATAGTCCGAACCGTTTATAGACTTTGTGGAAGAAAAGCAAAGCAACGCCTTCGGCAGTGATGGTTTTCTTGGTGGGGCAGAGAATTACCCCCTTAGTAAGGCTGTGGTCCACCATGACTAGAAGGGAATCAAACCCGGAAGATTCTGGGAGATCCGTGATCAGATCACAAGAGATCTGCTGAAAGGGGCAAGAGGCAATGGATTTGATTGGAGAGAGAGGGGGGCACGTGGGGTGCGTGTTAACTTTGTTGGCTTGGCAAATTGTGCAGCCCTCGACATACTGGCGGACAAACTGTGGAAGACCAGGCCACCAGTATTCAGCAGAGACGAGTTGGTGAGTTTTCATAAAGCCGGGGTGACTGGTGGTCTCGTGATCATGGCAATGATGGAGGATATCTATCTTGGTGGAGGTCATTGGAAGGGGGTACATAGATGTGATCCTGGTAGGTCAGGACACCGTCATGGAGTTGCCAGTCAGCAAGGTGAGAGTGGAAGGATGGAGGGATGTCTTCATTGATAGCCTGAAGAGCAGTGATAAGGAACGGATCATCCTTAGAGTACAGTTGAATGTGGTTGCGCATGGCGGCGTCAATGACTCAAATGAAAAGGGATGGGGGTAACAGTGTGGTTCCTTCGTTATCCAAGTCTGAAGTTGGCAGGTGGTCGAGTCGATGGGATAGGGCATCAGGGCCGGAGAGGAGGGATCTGGGAACATGGATCATCTTCAGGTCAAAGTCTGCTAGGTCAAGGAGCCAGCGGGCTTGGTAGTGGTTGAGAATTTGGGGTTGTCGGAAGTACATGAGGTTTTTGTGATCTGTGAAGGTTTGGACCGGGAAGGGGGATCCTTGGAGGTAATGCTGCCATGCTTTGAGGGCGCAAAGGATGGCGAGGAGTTCTCTATTGTAGATATTGTAGTTCTGTTCTGCAGGAGAGAAGGACTGAGAGAGGTAGGAACAGGGGTGCCATTTGCCATTGGTATCAGCTTGGAGGAGGATCCCTCCAGAGGCAAACTTGGAAGCATCAGTGGCGATGGCAAAGGGAGCATTTGGGTCAGGGAGATGGAGGATGGGTTGGCTGAGGAAGAGTTTCTTTAAGGTGTTGAACGTGCTTTGACAGGAAGTAGACCAGTGCCATTGTTGGTTTTGTTTCATAAGGTCTATGAGGGGGCGGGCGATGGTGGAGTAATTCACGATGAACCTTCAGTAGAAATTGGCAAATCCGAGGAAGGATTGGACTTGTTTTACAGAGGTGGGGACAGGCCAGGCAGCGATGCCATCCAATTTGACGGGGTCCATTGCAAGGGTTCCTGGTTTGACAATCATTCCAAGGTACTCGACCTCCATGGAGGCAAACTTGCACTTTTCTAGACGTAAGTGGAGATCAAGTTCTTTCATGCATTCGAGGACACATTTAGTATGTTCAGTGTGAGTGGCTTCATCAGGGGATGCGATGAGGAGGTCATCCATATAAATCACGAGCCATCCTTCTGCGATCATGTCATGGAAGGAGTCATTCATGAACCATTGGAAGGTGGCGGGGGAATTGGTCATTCCGAAGAACATGACCATCGGTTCGAAGAGTCCTTTATGGGTAAGAAACGCGCCTTTCCATTGGTGACCATCTTTGATGCAGACATTGTTATAGCCCCAGCGAATGTTGAACTTGGTGAAGACCTTAGTGTCTTTGAGCTTGTCGATGAGGTTGCCAATAAGGGGAAGTGGATATGCGTCGCAGATGGTTTCTTGGTTCAGTTGTCGGTAGTCTTGGCAAGGGCGGAGTTTTCCATCTTTCTTCTTTACAAAGAAGAAGGGGGCAGCTTGTAGAGATTTAGAGGGGCAGATCTTCCCGCTGGCAAGGTTTTCTTCAAGAAACATCTCGGTTGCTTCCCTTTCATCTGGGGAAAGGGGGTAGAGTTTCCCTATCTTTGGTTTGTACAACTCTTTAAGGTTTATCTCGTGGTCGTAAGGTCTTGAGGGAGGTAATTGTCCAGGGCCCAGTTCTTCAAATACAGACACAAACTGAGCATATTTGGATGGGAGAGTGGCTTTGGTTTTTGTGGCTTCTGCAGCCATGGCGAGTTCCATGGTGTGGGTAAGTTTAGCTATCGTGGAGGTGGGGATGATGCGACCATCGCATTTTACAAAACGGTTGATGGATTTGGATCCGACATGAATGACATGGTGAAGGGCATAATTCTGAGTGGCCTGATGGTTAAACTGTTCTTCTGTTTCAGTGTTGAGGTATTCGTAGAGATGGGAATCCACTTCTGAGATGACGTGGACATGTTTCGGGGGAGGGGATGGTCTGACGAACTTCTTTTCTTGTCGTTCATTGTCAGATGCATACATAGTGTATAGGGTCCGGGATTCGTCAATGGATTCAGAGAGGGAGAGAGTTCATTGAGACCAATCGATGACTGGGTTGGCTTTGCGAAGCCACGGAAGGCCGAGAATAATATTTTCTTTACCGCAGTTCATGACATAGAATGTGACCTTCTGAGCGATGCCTTCTATGTCTAAGAAGAGGTCAGTGGTGAAGAGGATTCGACCAGCTTTGTTATCAGTCTGGTCAACATTTCGGATGATGATGGGTTCAGGTAGGCAGGTGGTAGGCAATTTGTTCTTTCAAACAAACGTCCAGTCGATACAGGAGATCTCGGTGCCACTATCAATTAGGGTGTGGGTATTGATGGCTTTCAAGGTATGCATGGGGACGATGAGCTGTATGGGGATTCTGATTGCTTTGGAGTTGGACTTTACTAGTACAGGTGTACACATATACGAAGAGGGGGAAGACTGCGTCAGGGGGTCTTCCCGTTTCACAAATCCAAGGAAGTGAAAGCGACTCGATGGATGGTGACTTCTTCATCATCATCATCGATCTCAATGAGTTTGGGGACATCCTCTTCTTTCTTTTCTACCTTCTGGACCTTCTTCTTGGTTGAGGAGGTGGTAGAGGGACCAGGGCATGTGGAGGACATATGTCCTTTCTGGCGACAACGGAAGCAGTGGCCTTCATCGCAGCAGCGTTTGCATTCTTTGGGGGTGAGCTTAGAAATTTGAATGGCATCTATGTCCATGGCGTTGGGGTCTTTGGCGGGCGAGGAGTTGTTCTGGGTGAAGGGGCAGAAAGTTCGCCCAAAGCCTTTGTTGCGACCAGTGATTTCATCCGCATGGTCGGACTGCATTTGGTATTTCTCTGCTTTGGTGTACCATTCAGTGATTTCATGGGGGTGGAGTTGGTGGTCATGATTCTTCTCATGATCCAGGAGGGGAGTCCCATGGCATAGTAGCTGCTCAGGACCTCTTCAGCAGTGATGCCAGCAATGGTGACTTTGTTTCTGAATTGAGCATTGTATTTGGTGAGGGAGGGTTCCCAGGTTTCCTTATTTCCTTTAGTCTTTTTGATCATGTGGGTGGTGGAAAGCCAATAGATGGCTTTGCCAATGATGTTGTGATGTTTGAAGGCAAGTTTGAACTGAGCTTTGAAGTTAATCCACGTCCCAAGCGAGGGAGGGGTGATGGTGAGGCATTGGGTTCGGAATGTGGCGGCCCAGGTTTGGGTGGCTCCTTTGGTCATGTATGAGAGGGCGAAACTGACCTTCTTGACATCGGTGTTGTATACGGTGTTGTTGACAAGGAGGTAGATGGCCACCGTGTTGAGCCACAGGATGGCCTTTTCATAGTTGCCGTCGAAGGCTTCGGGTGCGCCTAGGCGCAGTTCAGTGAGTTTGGTTGTGGTGGACATGGGTACCAGTGGAGTAGGGATTCGAGGAGGGGTTGGTGGACATGATGGTGGACTAGGGGAATGTGGGAGGGTAGCACTATAGTATAGTTGTTCAGCAAGTTCGAGTGTGGGGTCTCCTTCATTAGCAGAAGGAAGGTGGTCATCTGAGTCATATGGTTCAGAGGTTTTGGTGTGGTTGGAAGTGGTTGATGGAGTAAACAATAGACATCTTCGATAGCCCATAAATGAGGGGCCAAGGGGTCGTTGTCTTGGATCAATGGTTGGGGCATAAGGAAGCACTCACAAAGAGGCACCACGTCTTACGTTCAAGGGGTTTGATGGCCTATTCGATGATAGGGCTGTTCGAGGGTAAGCTTGACCTTTTGTTATGACTGCCTTGGGTAGAGACAGAAGTAGACTTTCAAGGTGTAACGCGAAGTGTTGATGGTTCATGTGAAGCGAGGTCAAAGGTTCTAAGGATAAGTCCAACAACCGTGGACTTGGATCAAAGGTTCAAAGGATAAGTCCAACAACCATGGACTTGGATCAAGGGTTCAAAGGACATCCACTCGAGGAGGAGTGACAGAGGAGTGGGCAAGCACTACTATTCAGGTAGGGGAAAGTAGGTCAAGCTTAGGGAAATACATGAGGCGGAGGCGGCAACTATATACTGGAATGAGAGAGTTAAGGGCAGGCATAGAAGTCTGATGACCAAGTGTGAAAGAATATGATGGAATATGATGGAAGGAAGTGATGATGAAGCAAGTGGAGTATGGCATAATGGGGATGAGTCATTGTGGAAGAAAAGAGATAAGTCCGTGAAAGGGCTTAGCTAAGTCGAGGAAAAGGAAAAGAAAAGGGCATATCGTAACAAGGGGTGGAGCAGATAGGGGTAACACAGATGGGGCAAACGAAGGGAAAATTGTAACACTCTCTCAGGTTATGAGCCCTGAGTTTCCTGAATACTGATCAAGCTGAACCTATCACTGCCGTGTCTGTTTTTCCTATCACCACTGATATCCTCTCCAACAATGTTCTGAAGCTTGAAGTCAAGGGAACCAATTGGGTGATCTTTGCTTTCTGTTTCCAAGTTGCTGTCAAAGTGAAGGAGCTGTGGGGCCACCTGGATGGCACCACCACTTGTCTGGTCTACACCACTCCTCTGACTGCTGAACAGGAGGAAGTCAATAAATGGAAAATGAATGAATGAATGGCAAAGCACTTACTCACTCAGTGAATTCCAGACTCAACTGCCTTGTGAATCCAAAAGAAGGCAACTGTAGCTGAGATGTAGGATGAAATTACCAAGGAGTATACTGAGAAAGGTGCATACACACAGACAGACCTATGTATGCAATTCCTTGACTTGAAGCTTGCCAAGGGCATCAATGTCTGCCAGTTCCTTGATGGACTACAGACAAAGTGGGAAGAGTTAGCCACTGTGGATGTCTGTTATGATAGCCATGGATAGTGACTGGTGTAGGCTCAGGGGAGTCCTAGGAGACAAAGGGTCCAAGGGATGAAGGATCCAAGGGATGAAGGGACAGAGGATCCAAGGGATGAAGAGGCAGAGGATCTGAGGGATGAAGGGGTGGAGGATTTGAGGAGTGAGAGGACAAAGGGCCTAAGAGATGAAGGGATAGAAGGTCCAAAGACAAGGGGGCAAGGGATCTGAGGATGAGGGGATGAAGGATCTGAGGACAAGGGGGATGGAGGATCTGAGGATGAGGGGATGGAGGGACACTGAGCCACAAGGTGATGGCAGAGACAAGGGGGCTATGGCACAGAACCACAGGGTGACAATGGAGATGAAGGGGCTATTGTTGAAAAATCATTTGCTGGGAATGCAACTTGCAGATGAGGTATGATGAATGATAGCAGATGTTATTTGTGATAGTGGACAAAGAGAGAGATACAGGGCAATGTGACTATGATAAAGTACATATTAGGTAAGTGAACCATAGCAAATGATTCTACTCCAACAGCTATGGCATAGAACCATGAGGTGACAGCAGAGATGAAGGGGCTATGGCATAGAGCCATGAGGTGACTGTGGAGATGAGAGGGCTGATGGCACAGAGCCACATGATTACTGTGAGGACGAAGTGGTGGCAGCACAGAGCCTCATGGTGACTGTGGAGATGAAGGACAACAGACAGAATGGATGGTGGATAGTAGAGATGGCAGATGGGGAGGATGGCAGACAGGTGAGCAGACAGGCCCAAATCAACATGTTGGACATGGAAGATGAGCAGTTGCACTTGAAATGACACAAAGAGGGAAGTGAGCAAGCAATCAGGCTCAAAATGATGTGGATGGTGTGAGAGACATGCAAACAGGCTCAAAACAACGTGTTGGGTGCAGGGGATGAGGGTTGTGCTCAAATTGATATGAAAGAGGGGAGGTGTGAGTGCCTGGGCTTGAAATGACACAGCAAAGGTAATAGACAAGCAATTGGGCTCAACACAAGTCATTGGAGGTGGGGGATGAGTGGTTGCACTTGAAACAGCACATTAGAGGTGAGTTGTGGTGCTTGAAGCAATGCAGAATGGGAGAGGAGCAAGTGGATGAGCTTGAAAAAACATGCTGGAGGCAGGGGTGGATGGGAATGGTGTAAGGGGGGAGGGAAATGAGCAGTTGGGATCAAAATGATGCAGTAAAGGTGGCAAATGAGTGATCTAGCTTGGCACAATACATACATTGGATGTGGAGAAATGAGCAGTGGTGCTTGAAATGAGATGGTGGAGGTGGGAGACAGCAATTGGGTGTGAATGAATGTGGTGGAGATGGTAGATGAGCAACCATAATTAACACAATATATTGGAGGTGGAGGACAAGCAGTAGCACTTAGAATGACATAGAGGAGGAGGCTAGAAATGATGCAGAAGGGGCAAATGACAAGCAGTGGCACTTGAAACAACACAGCTGGAGTGGGAGATGAGTGGCTACACTTGAAATGACTTGGACACTTTGGATCTCCTTGCTGCTTCAGTACTCTCTCACTCATGCATTGCCAGTCCTTTGAACGACAGAGTGGTTTTGTGGTTGATGAAATTAGCCTTGTCATTGTAATCATGATGTTGTATGCACTCACTCCAGAAGAACTTGGTGTGGATCAGATTGATTAGGTGTGGACAAGCAAGTTGATTACCTAAGTCAGCCACATCTGATGGGTGAGCAGCATCCACCTACAAATCTCAGAAATACAATCTTGAACTCACTTTGAATATTGCTTGTATAGCCTTGAAATGCAGCCATTGATGATAAAATTGGACAGGGAGGGACAACATGAGCTTGCATGATGAGGATATGGCTGTGTTGTTGGGAGCAACAATAGTTTCAATCAGAGTATAAACTTTTAGTGGCAATTGTGGCATGCACATCACATGATTGTAACTCATCATTATCAAAGCTTGCCACTCCACCCCACTTGCTCATTCCACCTTGGCATCAATGATGCATGCCTCATTCACAATGATAATGAGTTATTGATGACAGCAATGTGGTAGTGTGACCACCCTGAAGAGGAGTTTTTGGAAGGCTCAGGGTGAAATTGATATGTAGTGTTCTCACTGGCAGTCCATTATTCTGTTGTCCTGAACTCTTCAAGTTAGCACATATATATTATGTTTAGCATTACAAGCAATAAAATCTAGCATCACAGACACTCAGATGCTAATTTACAGTGTCCATCAGATGACACTACAGGGTAGTGTCAACAGATCAGCATCATGAAAGGTTGAGCACTGATTAACAGTGTTCATTAGTGGACACTAGATAGAAATGTCCCTCATAACAGTGTCATGGACACTGGTCTCAGACCCAATAGTGTCTAGGACACTTTCAAATAATGTATTTACTTTTTGTAGTGAACACCCACATTAGCAAATCAGTCATTTTGGCACAGTGGTCACAGTATGACAGTATAGTTACAGCATAGTTACAGCATGTTACAGCACTACCATCACACATTGTCACATCATTACAGTCACCCAGCTGTCACAGTACATCACAGGACCTGCACAGATAGTACAGTGATACAGTCAGGTAACCCCTTGAAAGTTCCTGAGGATTAGGAAATTTCCTAGTCCCCACAGACTTAGTATTTTTTTCAAGCAACACATCACGTGAGTGGTTCATTCACATGTGGTAATATTAATGGTGACAGCACTATCATGCCAGACTTGGACAACAACAATGCATCAAGAACATAGTCACAACAACCATGACCACACTGCAACCATGACATATAGCAAGGGAAAGGTGACAACGACATGTCAAAGGCAGGGTCATGACAATGACCACAACTACAATGGGATGACAATGACATGTCAAGCCTGACTACTCATGTCCCATCTCCACCATGTTATCTTAAGCCCAAATGCTCATCTCCAACCCCCACCATGTCAATTCAAGCCTAACCACTCATCTCCCACCCCCACCATGTTAATTCAAGTGCAACCGCTCATGTCCCACCTCCACCATGTCAATTTGAGCCCAAATGCTTGTCCCCAACCCCCACCATGTCAATTTGAGCACAACTGCTCATTTTCCACCTCCACTATGTCGTCTCGAGCCCAACCACTTGTCTCCCACCTCCACCATGTCAATTTGAGTGCAACCACTCATTTCCCACCTCCACCATGTCGTCTCAAGCCTGAATGCTCATCTCCAACCCCCACCATGTCAATTTGAGCCTAAACGCTTGTCCCCAACCCCCACCATGTCAATTTGAGCCTGACCACTCATCTCCCACCCCCACTGTGTCAGTTGAAAGAACAACCACTCGTTTCCCACCTCCACCATGTCATCTCAAGCCTGACTGCTCACCTCCCAACCCCACCATGTCAATTTGAGCCTGACAGCTCATCTCCCACTCCAACCATGTCAATTTGAGTGCAACCACTCATTTCCCACCTCTACCATGTCGTCTCAAGCCCAAATGCTCATCTCCAACCCCCACCATGTCAATTTGAGCCTGACCACTTGTCTCCCACCCCCAACTGCTCATTCCCACCACAATGCCATTGGTGCCTGTGAATGGATGAGGAGGCAGATGTGACGATAACACAAGGGATTCATATTAGTGTATCTGTAGTATACATAATATGATTGCTTTATTCCTACAAAGCTTGAGTGCAAAAAAAAAAAAGTACCATGAACAGCCTTGATTGTGTACACATCTGTCATCAGGAAATTAACACATTGCTTAATCACACTTTACGCAACTTAAATAATTAAGAAATTCCTTTTTTGACCTTTTTGTGTCTTTTGCCGAGTCACAGCCCACTAAAAAAGCATGTAAAGGCAACAAAAAGGCCAGTAAGCAGCATGTGCAGGAACACAAAATAAGTTGAAAGGCTTTAGGGTGCAAATAGATTGCGAATTGACAAAGTAGCTGAGTTTGTTCTGGTTTGTCTGCAATGCACAACAATGACCAGCATGACATGGCCATGAGTGTTGGAGACTGAAATTTCATGAACCTTCTTTCCATGTGTGCACTATGGCCCTCCCTCCTACTCCTTATCAATCCTTCATCAAACACAATACATCATCTGTCCACGAGAAACTCAAATCTCTAGTGGACAAACTCTTTCATTTCTCTAATATCCTTATGTCACAGTACACATCTGAAGACAAGACTGTCAAGTGGACCGATGTGGAGGTTGACAAATTGGTATTCTACCTTCATGAACAGCATGCAGCGCTTGGTGATGGTGCCTTCAAAGAGTCAACATTTTCTGGTGCCCTTGATCACATCAAAGACCTACATGTCTCAGGCAAACACAAGGATGTCAAGAGTGTCCATAATAAGTGGCAAAATGTATGATATATGATGTTCATCATGTACATTACTGATACTTTCTTAGCTCAAAGGAACATATAGCATGATCTGTACCTTTCAAAACCAATCTGGACTGGGCTGGGACAATGAGCGTGGTGCAATCATAGAGAGCACCTTTGACAACACTGTCATGAAAACCTATCTTGGAGGAAGGAAAGTATGTTACCAGCTCCGATTATGATCATCCTATCTGATGCTAATCCTAACAAGCAGAACACGGGTATGAAGTCCTTCATCAACAAGCCATGGAAGTATATAAAGCAATTTGAAGAGATGATTCCCCATGGGGTAGCCACAGGTGCTAGGGCTTACCACCCAGCCAGCGCTCCAAACCAAATTGCTATGGGTTCTCAAATGAGTAGCATGGATACTAGTGCATCTGTCACCAGTGCTACATATGGCTCAGTTGCTCCACTTCCCACTTTCAACTCCAGTTCTTCTGCTATCACCAATACCATTGCTAGTTCTGTGGCCATCGTTAATACCCCATCACTTACTGTACCTTCTCTACTTGGCCTACCAGAGTCCCCTGTCACCAGAACTGAGTCGACTGGCAGCAAACGCCCCTTCTGTCATATCCCAGATTTTTGTTAAGTCCAACTCTGGATTTCTGAATCAACTCTGACTGTATTCCGACCTTTTCTCCTTTCTTGCTTTCTGGACTTGTTCTCCGCTTTCCTCTGATGTTCACTCTGTTCCTATTATTCATTTCATATGACATTCATCATTGCTAACAAACTTCAAATCTGTGTCTCGTTTAGTAGCACAGCTGTCAATAATCTGATCCAAAGTCTCAGTGACACCATCACTACCCAATTTTGTGATCGGCTGGTGGTTGTCAGTACTGCCACCAATCAATTATATCACATACCAGTGCTAACAATGAATGAGATTGTTGAGCTGGCAGAGTTTTTTTCTACAAATGAGAGCAAAGCATCTGTGTTTTTGTCTCCTTGAGAGGGAGAATGGGCAGCATATGCAAAAAAGTTGTACAAGAAGTTTTGTGCTCCACACAATCCTGTGCCTGAAGCTGGTCTGAGCAGCAGCTCAACTAATTCAGCTGACTCTCTGTGATTCCTGGTCAATGTCATAGTAGTATGCTTTGTAATGGAAATTTGCACATCGCCTATTGTATCGTATTGAGAGACATTGTACTACGTCACATCAGAAAGACTCGTCATGTGTAATGGTACCTTCATCCAATTGCACATCCACCTCATCTACAGTGCAATGGGCCAAGATATCTTGATATTCATCCCACATTGCTTGTGCAATATTGTCCCAAACCTATTTTGCTGTGAGATCTGACTGATCTGATCCACCGGCTACTGCATCGACTCCACCCAGGCCATCATCATCTCCATCAGACTTGGGGGTTTCAAGATCAGAAGATTCAGATGACTCGGACTTGTCGTCAGAAATGTTGTTGGGATTGCATGTAGAAATGAAATTGTGCAGGGCACATAGCACTGCAGGAATCCTAGCTTGTACATCAAGAGAAAACTCTGTCAGAAGATGGAGGATGCGATATCATCGCTTCAATATATAAACAGCTCTTCACAGTTTGCAGGTCTGGAATATATCAGACTGAGGATTAGTGATAATATGAAAACTAACCATTTGCTAGCATGGCCCCATTCTGCAAGGTGGTACCACACACCCCAGTATGGAACAAGTAGATCTGGGTGAAGTGGATACCCTGCATCAGCAAGGAGGAATTTCCCTAGTGGGATTTGGAGGTTGATTGCCAAGACATTGTCAAAAACATGGGCATCTGTTGCAGAGCCTTCCCAGCCTGTAAGAGTATACATAAACTTGAGGTCAAAATCACAGATGAAAAGACCATTCTGAGATAGGTATCCTTTACAATTATGGTAGGCAGATTGAAGGAAAGCAGGAGTAGATACAGGTATATGGCTCCCATTGATTGCTCTGATGGCATGCTGAAAAAATGAGAAAAACTTGGGATTATGACAGATCTTGGGTGGGACAACTTCGCCAGTTGAAAAGGCTACATATTTAGTGTAGAAGGGCAGGCTGGAAAGCACATCAAGGGTTTTATTGAAGTAGCTAATCAGATCTGGTATGATCTTGTGCTGTACTAACCCACTGACACTCACCGAGAGATTATGTCATTGGATCATTGAAAACATTCACCAACATGCCTGATTGTGAGGCCAGTGACACATGTATATAGGAATATTTGCAATCTGTTCTTCGAGCATTACTCTGCGTGTATCATGGTGTCCGAGGGCATGAAATTCAGTGGCGAGGGCAATGAAGTCTTCTTTGCTAAGTCCTAGCTCACACCGGATGTGATTGGGATGGCCAGCAATGAGTTCTAGTACCCATCCATGGCCAGAAAGAATCAATGTGTGGTATTTCTGAGATTCACGACATGCTGGAGTAGCAGAAACAATGAGATCAAGGAGAGATGCAAGGAGGATTTGAATAAGCTTTAGGATCTCTCGAATAATTTTCTCTCGTGTATCATCTGAGGGACTGGACGTCACCTGGGGCATGATAGTTTCAGTCTCTGACACTCACAGCCATGTCATGCCGGTCATTGTTGTGCATTGCAGACAAACCAGAACAAACTCAGCTACTTTGTCAATTCGCAATCCGTTTGCGCCCTTACGTATCAGGTATGTTTCTAGGCTCTAGCACAAATCTCACCAAGTCCCCACGACCCACAACTCAAACCACCACACAACCCCAGCAACAGTCCTTGTACAACTGGCCCACTCACCATCATTTTGCACACCCAGTGTATCGCATGGATACCCTATATGTTCACTGCCTCTGAGAGCACACCTATTTATTACCTGTGTAGCACCCATTCAAAAAAAAAAGCTAAGACTCAGTTCGGGAGCTCTGCAGGAGCTCTAGCTAACCTCGCTTGATCACTAAGCGATGCTAATGATGCAACCTCAAGTTCGCCATTGCTGGGTCAGAGTCCTAAAGATTCGTTTTTCGGAGGGCATATGTGATCAATTATTGTGACAATACTGGCAAGATGTAGATCAGTGTTTGAAACTCCGACAGAGGCTATCTTGTTCTCATCGATGATCAATCATGCCTCCTTTATGGACATTCAGCCCCCACCGACGCCAACGGTTCATCCAGTACTTGACCCTTATCATCAGTATCACTATCTGTGCTACCGCAAGTCTTCTTGAATCTTTGACTCAATAACGAGAACCAGAACCCTATCACACATCGATCCTCACTGGCGAGGCCTGGATTATTGAGCTTCTCACGGGACATCCAGAACAAATTCGTTGTGAGCTCAGAATGCATGCAAATGCATTTCAGGAGCTGGTCTCACTCCTTCGGTCCTATGGACATGAGAACTCCCGTTCTGTTTCACTAGAGGAACAGGTTGCCATTTTTCTATATACCTGTATCACTGGTTTACCTATCCATCATGTGGGAGAAAGATTCCAGTGTTCCAACGACACAATCTCACGGTAAGTTTTAGTACGTCACTCTATCACCCACATTTTGATTTTCTCAGGTATTTTCACAAAATGCTCGTCATCTTCAGCACTGCTCCATTCTATTCAGATTATGTCCTTGCTCCTGGTAGTGAAGATGACATCTCATCCAAGATTCGTACAAATCCCAAATTCTGGCCCCTCTTCAAGGATGCTGTTGGAGCCATTGATGGCAGTCACATCGTTGTCACACCACCTGCAGCTGCACACTTTCACTACTGCAACCAAAAGGGATTCTTATCCCAGAATTGCCTGTTTTCCTGCAATTTTGACCTTCAGTTCACATTTGCACTGATGGGCTAGGAGGGTTCAGCATCAGATGCTCGTCTCTATGATGATGCACTGTTACGTGGCTTCCAGGTGCCACCTGGGAAGTACCTGCTTGGTTATCTTGGCTTTCCTGCTCGGCCAAGTCTTCTTGTACCTTATCGCAGTGTGAGATATCATTTAGTGGAATGGGGATGCACTAATGTGAGGTATGGGATGCTTTGTTTCTTTTGTCATTTTTTGTACTGAACCGTCCTCTAGACCTCAAACAAAAGAAGAACTTTTCAACTTGCGTCACTCCTCAGCAAGATGTGTTATTGAATGGATATTCAGTATTCTTAAACGTTGTTTTCGGATCCTTCTCCTCGCACTCCCTTTCAAAATGGAAGCTCAAGCACGTATTCCTGCAGCCCTATGTGCACTCCACAACTTCATGTGCATTCATGATCCGGGAGCAGACAATCCAAATCCCAACGACATTCTTCCTGATGAGGATACCAGGGAGATTTTTCATCCAGCCGTGGATGAAAATGGTGATGACGAGAGGATGCGGGAGGACACTCAGGCACATGCTCTGCATGACAGAATTGCCACCACAATGTGGATACAATACGTAGATATCTTGCAGATGAGGGGCGAGGATCATGCATGATGTTGTACTATGATAATGTACCACTATGTTGTATGTACCGCTTTTGAGATCATGAAACAACTTCACATTACAATGATACGAGAAACAAACAGGACTCAAACAAAAAAAACTACATGAGACAGATACAAAGCAATCAGTAGTATGGCCCAAAAATATTGTTATCAACAGTATAGACGTCATATGGATTTGTGGATCCACTATCCTCCATATTACTAGCCACATTTTCATCTGCATTGACCGGCACAGATGTTGACATGTACGTGCTTGAAGCTGATGATAAGAAAGTGTCTGACATAGTGAACAGCACTGCCTGGGTGTGCGAAGACGATGCCAGTGAAGGCTCTGAGCCAGGATTGCCTGACAAGGTAGACTGCAAATAATTGCTTGACAGATTTGCATAAGTGTTCACATAAGTGTTTGACACCAAAGATGGCATGAAGACACTTGAAGCTGAAGGAACTGAAGGGCCAGGCTGCATGAAGGTGGATGGATTATCGAATGGGGTATTGTCAGAGAAGAAGTCAAAGGTGGTGTTCATATCAGCTTGAACAAAGCTGGTATTGGATTGCTCGGTGCTGGCAGAAACTTGAGACGTGGATAGCTGTGAAGGGAACATCGTTGTACAACTTGAAGTGTTGAACGAATGGATGGGATGGGGTGAAGAACTTGTGGATGATGATGTAGCGACATGCGATGGCCTGCTGGTGGATGGGAATGAGGTGGCCGCATTGGATGTACGTTTTGCCAGCTGCATCTTGGCAAACCTGTGGCGTGCTATGTCGTCCAACAAGACATAGACATGGAGTGTCTCATGGTTTTCCATAAATAAATCTGCAAGATATGCTTGGTCATCTGATGACAGGGCAGAATCCTGTCTTAAGAGGGGGATGGCATCAGCAGCTGTAATGTTGGCGGTTGGGGGTATAGGGCTCGGGGGACAGTGATCAGCAGTTGGTTGGGCATCACTGACAACATCCACAATATGATGAAGTGCGCTACTGAGACCGGTAATGATTGCCATCAGTGCAGAACCAGTATTTGCACGAGATCTTTTGCTAGGATGCGAAGATGAGCTGATGGATTGTGGGACAGAGGAATGTAATGATGTGGGATTGGATGAGCGCTGCTGTTGAGATGACGACTTGCCCTTGCCCTTTTGTAACGATAAGTGCTGGCTCGTATTGTACTGTTGAGACAGAGTGACATGAGAAAATGTACACTTTCTTGATTGTGATGACACTGATGAAGTAGGTGGGGGAGGAGCGGGGATATTTTGGTACATCCCAACAGCGTCAGCAATGTCCACAAGGGACAGCTTGCCACTGAGATCAGATAGTTCAGGAGCACACATGTTGACTGGTCCAGTGGCTGTGCTGCTCCTCAACCAAGAAGATGCGGTGGTAGGTGGTGCCTGGGGCAACAAAAATTGCTCTTCTTCATATTCTTCATATTCATCATCCTCATCATCAAACTCCTCAATTTGTAACCGAGCAGAAACTCTACTTGAGCGACTGGGACCCTGGCCTGGAGGCGGCATCAATGCGCCAGCACCACCAGGCTGGTCCAAGTTTTCATCAACAATGTTGCAAACCCTGTCATAGTATGACCAGCCCTTTGTTTTATATGCAGCCATGCGGCAACCATCCTGTACATGTAAATTAAACATGAGATACAAATCGACTTCCCTACTAACAACATACGATGGTGGTCACCCATTTGTTCCATATATCTTCCTCCAGGGATGTGCGGATGTTTGCACCACGCACCTCATCCCAATGCATTCCTGATTTTTGAAGCCAACTTTGGATCGACCGACGAAGCAGCTTAAACTAAATATATTATTAGCATGACGCTGGAAACGAAAGAAATAATGTACAGTATTCCACTTTGTGGAGATTGAGTCCACAGACTTGCGTTTCCCAAGAAGTTGGGAGACCTCATGGTATACAACCGAGGGAAAGACAGCACCTTCTCCAATTTTCTCCTGACGAGAATAGAGAGTCGCAAGGAGTATATCAACCTCAGCCTTCGACCACCTTGCGCAGGTCCTTGATGAATCAGGAGCAGGCAACATGCGAAGAGTGTGGTATCCACAGAGGATAGCGATTCCTTCAATGCCCCGAAGGATTTGATACCAGTAGAGAGAGTTAACAGAAGGGGGGGGAACGTGTTCAGTGAGCGACATGGCAAGAGTATGCTCTTTCAAACTCCGAAGGACTTCACAACGAGCCGACGAGAAAGGTTCTAACTGGGGGGTTCATTCTTGAAAGAGGGGTTGATTTTCCAGAAGAACACAGCTCTTTAGGACTCCGACCCAGCAACGGCGAACTTGAGGTTGCGTCATTAGCATCGCTTAGTGATCAAGCGAGGTTAGCTAGAGCTCCTGCAGAGCTCCCGAACTAAGTCTAAGTCTTCGTCCGTGCCGTTCCTCCCACTCAACGTGATGCGCAGGACCACAACGACGATACCTCGTCGACGGCACCGCGGCGCGACACTGCACAACAACGACAACAATCGCTGGTCCTCTCACCTCAACCGCGTCGTTTCGAGCCTGAACGCTCATCCTCCTACCTCAACCACATCTTTTGGAGCGCAACCGCTCGCCTCCCACCCCAGCGCCACTGCTTGTCCCCCACATCTGGCAACGTGTCGTGCCGAGCCCAAATGCTCCGAGTCATCTACCACATCCACCCCATCCATTTGGGCCCGGTCGCTCATTTCCCGCCTCCATCGTGTCATTTCGAGCCCAACCGCTCGTCCCCCTCCCCCTTCGTGTTGTTGCGAGCGCAACCACTCGTCCCCCACTTCCAATGCATTGTTTCGAACCTGTCCGCTCACCTCCCATCTCGGCTGTGTTGTTTCGAGCACCACTGCTCGTCCCCCACCTCCAACGTGTCGTGTCGAGCCCGATCGCTCGTCTGTCGCCTTTACCGTGTCATTTCGTGCCCGACCGCTCGCTCCCCTCCCCCTCTGTCGTTTGGAGCGTAACGGCTTGTCACCATCTCCAACGCATCGTTTCGAGCCCGAACAGTTCGTCCTACCTCAGCCACAGCGTTTCAAGCGCAACTACTCGTTCCCCACGTCCAACGTGTCATTTCGAGCCCGTCCGCTCGTTGCCCTCCCCCTCCATTTCGTTTCGGGCACTACCGCTCGTCTCCTTCCTCTAACACACCGTTTCGAGCGCCACTGTTTGTTCCCCATCCCCAACGCGTCGTGCCGAGCCCAAACGCTCGTCCTCCACCTTTAACACGTCGTGTTGAGCCCAATCGCTCGCCCGCAGCCTTCACCGCGTCATTTCGAGCACAACCGCTCGTTCCCCTCTCCCTTTCATGTTGTTGTTGTTTCGAGTGCAACCGCTCGCCCCCCACCTCCAACGCGTCGTTTCGAACCTGTCTGCTCGCCTCCCACCTCAGCTGTGTCATTTTGGGTGCGACCGCTCGTCATTCACCCCTTCTGTTTCGTTTCGAGTGCCACCACTCGTCTCCCCCCTCTAACACGACATTTTGAGCATCACTGCTCGTCCATCATGGGTCGTATCGGCCCCAATCGCTCGTCTACCACCCCCATCGCATCCGTTCGGGCCTAGTCGCTCGTCCCCCACTTCCATCGTGTCATTTCGAGCGCCACTGCTCGTGCCCCACCTCCAACGTGTCGTGTGGAGCCTGATCGCTCGTCTACCGCCTTCATCGTGTCATTTCAAGCCCGACCGCTCGTTCCCCTCCCTTTCTGTCGTTTCGAGCGTGACCGCTCGCTTCCCACCCCAGCTGTGTCGTTTCGAGTGCCATTGTTCGTTCCCTACCTCCAACGCGTCGCGTCGAGCCCAATTGCTCGTCTACCACCTCCACCGCATCCATTTGGGCCCGGTCGCTCGTCTCCCATCTCCACCGTTTCATTTTGAGCGCAACTGCTCGTCCCCACCTCCACCATGTCATTTCGAGCCCGATCGCTCGCTCCCTTCCCCCTTCGTTTCGAGCGCAACTGCTCATCCCCCGCGCCAAACACGTTGAGCCTGTCCGCTCGGCTCCCACCACCACCGCGTCATCTCGAACCCGATCGCTCGTTCCCTTCTCCATCCGTGTCGTTTCGAGCGCAACCGCTCATCCCCCGCACTCAACGTGTTGCTTCGAGCCTGTCTACTCGCCTCCCACCTCCACTGTGTCATTTCGAGCCCGATCACTCGTTCCCCTCACCCTTCGTGTCGTTTCGAGTGCAACCCCTCGTCCTCCATCTCCAATGCGTCGTTTCGAACCTATCCGTTACCACTGGGAGGACGACAATGACAACACCGACAATGCCATGCAACCACCACCAGCAACACGACAATGCGACAACGAGAATGACTACTCGGGGATGCCCCCACATGGTAGGTACATCCACTTGTATTATTTTATATAGCATTGTTGTCGTAGATAAAAAATAT
>JBBPOF010000486.1:0-22657 GCA_038091315.1 Porphyrellus cyaneotinctus | reverse complement strand
AATGGACCACAAGTGCAGTTCCATATGCCATCTAGAAAGGAAACGGTGGAAACTGAATGAAGTCTGGAAAGTGAAAAGGCTTGTCATCGGCATCTATAAGGTTGGGGGTGGATAGGGGTAATGTGATTGGGGCAAACAGAGGGAAAATTGTAACATTACCCCCTTTGTACTCCTGAGGTACCACCTCAGAATGTCTCAGAACTTCCACTATCATCACTATCTCCTCCTGAGAGAAGTCTGGTAGGGGTGAACCATCCAGAGGGGGCAGTGAAGGGACGAGTCCGTCCAGGTCCATCGCACTCGTAGAAAGAGTGGCCGATGGTACTGCAGTTAGGGCAGCGTTGCAAAGGGCAACGGCACTGAGCATGTCCAGGGGAGAAGACCTCGCAAAGAGGGCATCTGTACTGGGGGCAGTTGGGACGGATGTGGTTGGTGGAGTCGCAAGTGTAACAAAACCATCCTCACCATTGGCATTGGCAATGACATCGAGGAGGTGGGACAGGGAGTCTGTTGGGAAGGGGAACCAAGGGGACGGGTGTGCTAGGGGCAGCTGGGGAAGGCGTTCTGGTATGAGAACCAGGAAGCCTTCTGTCACTGATAGTTCCCACAAGGGGTCCATTGTCGCCAGATCCAGCGCTGAAAACGAAGATGGTGGTGTGTTGTTGGTGGAGGGGGTGAGCCTGTGCATCAGCAGGTGGAGTGGGAGGGTGAGAAGATGAGGTGGTCCAAGCTCCAGGGAGTTCAGGAGATCCTGGAGTGGAGGGGATGGGGGTTGGAATCGAAGATACTGGCCATCTGGTCCCCGAGGGCTGTGAAAGGAAGATGAGGGGGATGGCTCAATAGAGAAGGTCCTCAGGTAGTTGGATGATGAGGTTGAGGATCCCCACCGAGTGGAGTGTGTTGAGGACGATGTTCCACGTCTTGAAGAGTGCCGCGACCTCCTCGGATAAGGGGTTGGGGGTCTCAGCGATCTTCTCTCTAGTGATGGTGTAGTATTGATAGAGGGTGATGAGTTGCTGGATATATGAGGCATGCAGGTAGGTGGGGAGTCCTTCAAGGGCGAGGACACACGAGGGCTTTTCAATGAATTCTGTGATGAAGGTCCTTTGGTTAAAGGCTGGGAGGCGTTGGAGGAGGACGAGGAGGTTGTAGGCATAGGACATGGTGGAGATGGAGAGTTGCATAGTGGGGATGGTGGTAGTGAGCAAAGAAGAAAGGCTCAGTTGGGGAAAGCAGAAGGGAAGTGAGCCTTATAAGCCACGAGGGTGGTGCGTGCGTGCATAATATTGGCTTCAGGTTCCCAAGTGTTTTTGGCCGACAAGTCTCCTTTCCAGGAGATAAGGAATTGGCAGCAGCGAGCAGAGCCTCAGTGGGTGAGGATTTGGTCAATTTCATATTCCTCTTCTCCAGCAATTAGATCGGGAGGAGGATTTAGGAAATTGGGGCTGTGTTCTGCAGTTTCTCTATAAGGGGAAAGGAGGGAGGCATGGAAGACGTCATGTATCTTCCATTTCGGAGGGAGTTTTAGCTGATAGGCGGTGCAGGAGATCACCTGAGTTATCTCAAAGGGACCTGGCCGCTTTTGGGCAAGCTTCCTTGATGGAAGTCACAGTCGAAGGTTCTTGGATTCTAGCCACACTTTATCGCCAAGTTTCCAAGGCTTAAAGTTGGAGGAAATGTGTTCCCTCATGAGCTGTTGAGCTTGCTCATGAGCAGCATGAGCTTCCTTTCAAGCCTCGTCAAGGGAGTGGAGCTGTTGTTCAAGGGTGGGGAGGAAGGTTTTGCCAAGAGGGGGGTAGGCATGGGGTTTGTAGCCCATCATGAGAGAGAACAGGGTTTGTTTAGTAACTGAATGTACTGCAGAGTTATGGAAGAATTCCACAGTGGGGAGGAGGGATCTCCATTTGGAGGAGTTTCCTGCACAGAAGATATGGAGGTAGGTTTCGAGTTCCTGGTTCACATGTTCGGTTTCTCCATCCGTCTGAGGGTGGTAGGCAGTGGAGAGGGCAAGGTGGTATTGCAGGAGGCGGGAGAGTTCTCGAGCAAAGGCGGAAGTGAACTGAGGGCCATGATCGAAGATAAGTTTATCGTGGAGGCTGAAATGAGGGAAGACTTGTTTAAAAAAGAGAGATGCTATGCCTGTGGCATCAATCATCTTGTGGCAAGGGAGGAAAATTACCCCCTTCGTTAAGGCCATGGTCAACCACGACCATAACAGAGTCAAAGCCATCAGAGACCGGAAGGTTGGTGATGAGGTCAACAGAGAGTTGCTGAAAGGGGTAGGTGGTGGCAACAGGGAGGGGGGTCAAACCGGGGACAGTGGAGTGCATGTTGGCCTTGTGGGACTGGCAAACAGCACAACCAGCAATAAATCAGCAGAGGAAGGAGGTGAGGCCCAGCCACCAGTAGTTGTGTTGAATATGGTGTACCATGCAGAAGTAACCCTCATGCCCACCAGTGGGAGAGACGTGGAGGGAAGAAATCAAATCATGGCGAGCGGGTTGAGGGATGTAGAGACGACCTTTAAAATAAAGACGGCCATCCAAGAAGGTCCAATCAGTTTTGACGGTGTGGGGGAGGAAGAGAGCCTCGGAGGCAAGAGCTGTGAGGGCGTTGATGACCAGGGGATCAGAAGGGGTGGAGTCCGCAATCTTGACTGCCAGTTCGGTATCAAGGGCATGGACAAAAGCATCGGGGGGAAGCAGTGTTGCTTCTGCATTGTCTGAGGTGGTGTCCACCTCGGTCATACATAAGAGCACATCTGCTGGGCCCATCTGCGAGCCAGGACAATAGTCCCAGCAAAGGTCGAAGTCCTGGATAAACAGCATCCAGCGAGCTTGGTGGCAAGAGAGCTTATGGGGGGCCTTGAAGTAGGTGAGATTCTTGTGGTTGGTAAGAATCATCACGGGGTGGAAGGTGCCAGTGAGGTAATGATGCCATTCCTCAAGGGCAAGAATCACAGCAAGGAGTTCATGGTCATAGATGTCATAGTTCTGCTCGGTGGAACCAAAGGTGTGAGAGTAATAGGCACAAGGGTGAAGGTCACCATTGGTGTCTTTCTGCATGAGGATGGCTCCTGCCACAAGGAGGGAGGCATCAGTCATGACAAAGAAGGGCTGCTGAACATCCAGGAACTGGAGGACAGGTTTTCGGAGGAAGCATTTCTGGAGGTGGCGGAAGGCAGTTTCTTGTGCTAACCCCCATTCCCACTGGTAATTCTTCCCAGTGAGGGCATTGAGGGGACGAGCGATGGTCATAAAGTCTGGTATGAACTTGCAATAAAAGTTGCAGAACCCCAAGAAGGAGCGAACTGCTTTTACAGACCGACAGGGAGCCCAATCGTGGATGGTGGCCAGTTTGACTGGGTCCATGGCGACCTCCCCTTCACGAATAATCATCCCGAGGTACTCGACCTCGTGGACACCAAAGAAACATTTGGAGAGTTTGAGCCCCAAACCATGCTCCTGGAGTCACTCTAGAACCAGTTTGGTGTGGGCTTCGTCGGTGGCAGAGTCACAGGAGTGGATCAAGAGGTCATCCATGTATATGACCAGCCATCCTTCTGCGATGTAGTCGCCAAAGATGTGGTCCATGAGGGCTTGGAAGGTGGGAGGGGAGTTGCACATTCCGAAGAACATGACATTGGGCTCAAAGAGACCGAAAGGAGTGATGAATGCAGCTTTCCATCAGTTGGCTTCGGTGATGAGGACATTTTTGTATCCCCATTGGATATCCATCTTGGTGAAGATGGAAGATTCCTTGAGCTTGTCCATCAGATCGGAGATGAGGGGGAGGAGATAGGCATTTTTGATGGTGTGCGAGTTGAGATATCAATAGTCCTGGCAGGGGTGGAGGGTGCCATCCTTCTTTGGGACAAAAAAGAACAGGCTGGCCTGCAGAGACTTGGAAGGATGGATTTTCCTGTCCTTGAGATGCTCGTCAATAAACATCTTACACGCCTCGATCTCCTCAGGATTGAGTGGGTAAGCCTTTGCTAATTTTGGGACAAAGTCCTTGTCTAACTTGATCATATGGTCGAATGAGCGAGAGGGGGGAAGTTGTCCGTCAGGGGGTTTCTAGAAGCCGTCGGCAAACGTCTTGAATTGTGGAGGTAATACCTCCTCCTTGTGTTGTTCCTTCTGAGCAAGCTCAGTAGACAATGTAGTCTTCCAAAGCCATTCAGAAGAATTTCTGTCGACTCATTTCCAAAGAAGCTTCTCTAGCTTCTTGGAAGGGTCGACATTGAGGTAGCGAATCAGGTATCATTGCCTGAGTGCTTCCAGATCATTGTGTTGAAGGGTCGGAAGTTTGTCAGGAATCCCAATGGCTCCAGTTGCCCAGTTGATAATCAGATTGACCTTCTGTAACCATGGGAGGCTAAGGATGATGTTCTGCGAGCTGCAGTTGATCACCATGAAAGTCCAGGTCATTTCTGCTCTGGAAATTCGGATAGTGAGCTGGACCTCATGTTGTATGAGTCTGCTCATGTTGGAAGTGCCGTCCACATTATGTGCCTTTAGGGGGCGAGCCATACGTGTCTTTGGCCACTTCATGCATTCGACAAGGTCGCGGTCAATGAAGCATCCAGTAGCACCGCTGTTGAGGAGAGCAGTGGTGTTGACAATTTTTCCCATTGATCCAACAAAAGCTAATAGAGGGATTTGAATTGATCTAGCATTTTTGTCAGATATTATTACAGGAGCAATTGTATGGAAAGGCAGTGACATCAAGGCACTCCTTCCATCTAAAAAATCCTTCAGAGATTCTTCCGTCTGCGCGAAAGAGATCTCTTCTTCCTCAACGTTGTTGACTCGTTCACCTTGCTCGTCAAGGCCCTTGTTGAAACAAATCTTCAAGGTTCGAAGAGCATGGGCACGGTCAATACATGTATTCAGGGTATGGATATACTCCTGAATTGAATCCTCTTTGGCCAGACGAGGAGGGGGAGGAGGAGGAGACTCGGTTGTCTCAGCGACATGAACATTCTGTGGATGGAGTTGGGTCCCACAGGGTCGGGAAGGGGTGTTTCCTCGGTTCTGGGGATGGTTCCGAGTACTACACCCGACCTTGTGACAGATGAAGCATTTATTGCTTTGCATGTGTTCGGTGCAGGTGGTGGGGGTGCGGTAGATGCTATCAACGTCCATGGCCATGGGATCACGTGAGCAAGGGGATGAAGAAGAGGAAGTAGAGGGGATGTACGGCCCTCCCTTCCAAAGGGATTTCAACCTATTGGTAGCATCAAAGAATTGACCTGCCTTGTTGAGCCAAGCAGAAACTGTTGGAGGTTCATCTGGCAAGGCCATCATACTGTGCGCCAGCGACTCTGTCACTGCGCACTTGACCAGGTCCTTCAGGATATCCTGGTCCAAGACACCCGATCTTCCGGCTTCAAGCTCGAAGGCTGAGCAGAAGGCATGGAAGTCACCTGAAAAGGGCTTTCCCTCTATGCGAATATCATGCAAGGCCATTCAGGCCCTTGCGGTGGTGTCCTTCGGGAAAAAGATGCACTTAAAGTCCTCCAGCAACTTTTCCAGCGTCTTGTCTGCTGACTCAATACTCGGATCAGCCAGCTTCATGAGCCATCCCTCAGAGAAGGCTACACCCCCCCCCTTGCTCATTTTGTTGAGGAAGGTTATGGTGGCGGCGTCATTGGAGTAATAGGCCATATTCATAGTGAAGTACGCCTTCATAGCTAGGAGCCAACGATTGGCATCCTGAGCTTTCCCAGAGAAGTCATTGGGTAGTCCAGCTTTGAGCTCGGACTGTTTGTTGGAAGTAGACATGATGGCGGGTGCGGGTGGGTAGAGGGGAGGGTCTACTTGGATGGGTTCATCAAAGTGAAGGTAGTCGTTGTTGAGGGGTGTCTGTGCAGAAGGTAGAGGGTGGTACTCACGGAGAGATGCAGCAACCTCTCCTCAGGGGGTGTGAGCACAGGGAGTCGCAGAGGAGGATGTACTGGCAACAGCTACAAGTTCCAGGAAGGGTCCGCCGGAAGGTTGGGAGGAGCTTGGTGAAGCTGGGAGATGTTGCAAGCAATCAGTTCTCAGTTCTTCTATTGGATGATATTCCTCATTCAAGGATGACAAAGAAGGAGATCCACTATGAGGTGTAGAGGCACCAGAAGGAGAGGTGGGAGTTTCCTTGTTGGTGTCAGTGTTGGAGAAGTCGCGGGTGGAGAATCGACGAATGGTGAAGAGTGGGTGTCCTGTTGCACGATGGCAAGGACATTGGAAGATCTAGTTCTTTTGTTAAGAATGCAGACACTAGTCTCCAGTGTGGTAATCCTATCTAGCCGCTGGGACAGCCTTGAGTAGGTCTCACATGTCGACGTTGAAGTGCGGAGGGAGGTCTTGTAGAAGGACGCTGCTGACTACGGAAAGGGTCTCACTCAGACAGAGCCGAGTGGTACTAGAAACTAGCATGTTAAGCGTAGAACTAGATGGGGAATATAAGTACAGGCAGCTAGGTATATATAGGGGAGAGCAGAGTACAAAATGGGAACGAGAGATCCCATTTTGGGAGGTGCTGTCCGTCCACAATGAATCGAGAGAGGTTATGTAACCACAACAAAAAGGGGAAGGACCATAATGAAAAGAGATGGACGCAGCCTAAGAAGTCAGAAAGGAAATATGGCTGTGTCACCACGACTGAAAGAAGATGGACCATACCACTTTGGGAATGGACCTAGACGAAATGGGAATAGAGGTTAACATAATAGGGAATGGGCCACAAGTGCAGTTCCATATGCTGTCTAGAAAGGAAATGGTGGAAACTGAATGAAGTCTGGAAAGCAAAAGGCTCGTCGTTGGCATCTATAAGGTTGGGGGTGGATAGGGGTAATGTGGTTGGGGTGAACAGAGGGAAAATTGTAACAGAGACACAAGAGTGCCTGGGTGGACTGTGCTGAGAGGCCAGAGCATACATGCAAGAGGAGAAGGCGACCATGACTGAAGAGGCGCTCAACATCAACTGAAGTCACTATCCATTATCATTAGTATTTGAATGAGACACATCATTTTGATATGATGTACCAGGGATCATCAAATAGTCTAGTGCCATCCAGGAAAGGCGAGGGTATATGTCACAATGGTTGTACCACCAGGAAATCAGGTCAGCCACATATTCAACATTGGATGCAAGGTACCAGTCAAGCTCACAGCCTAGGGTGGCTGGCTTGGGTGGCACAAGTGCTGGCAAGTTATCAAAAATGTTGGTTGTCTTCTTCATGCTCTGGTTGCTGAGATTGGGCAGCATCTCCAGGTCCAGGTCCTCCATATCATATCGTCACTATCAACCTCATTGGAGGCATATAACCATGCATATTCTTCTCGCACCAAGGTTTCCGCAGTCTGGATCCATTTGTCCTCCCAGCATGCCATTTTGAAGTATGATAACTTGTGTCATGGATGTAGCACTAGATCATTATTAGAATAGCTTAGTTTGAGAGAAAAGAGACATATCCATAGCAATCCAATAAACTTCCAAGGTATCAGTGAGCGAGTAGTAGCGATTCAAAGTATTCTTGGCTAGTGCAATGGATGAATGAAATTGCTGTGGTGTAGTTCTGGTTGTGCAAGTAGTCCCAAAGTTGGCCCTCAATATGGTCCATTGCAGGAATGACCATGGTGAGATTTGGCATTGACCTTGAAAAAAATAGTGTAGCGTCCTTGAAGATCTGTTTGAGAATGTGAATGAGTTGTTTGTTCTAGTTTGTTTGTAGCATGTAGAAGGTTTGTTTTGTCTGACTAACCTCAATGATGCTGTGCAGCTGCTTTATGACTTCCCATTCATGGTCTTCCAGTTCAAATTTCTGCAAACCAAGCTCCTTTTCAAAGTGATTGCATCAATGGCCTTTCAATGGATCAAAGCATAATCTAACATATTGTAAGTCAAATTCCAACGAGTTGAAACATCTTGTGGCATAAGTGTGATGGTCATGTTTTGTTCCTGCAGAATACTCTTTCAAACTGGGAGGACGATGGTAGTTGAATGGATGATTTCATATGCTAATTTTCGCAGCTGTGGGCCATTACTTAGCCTCAATGAAAGGTAAGCAATACCTCAACTCACCTTTACCAGTGCTAACTTGATTGGACATACAGCATTGTCTAGCTTGTTCCATTGCTCAAGACTGAGTTCATCTCGCTCATCAACCCATCCATTGCTCTCATTGGATGACACTGCATCATCTTGATCATCTTGATCCAGATCCAGGTGATCTTGATCCTCGATCTTGTCACTAAGCTCATTTGATTCCACCATCTTCAGGTGCTTTGTCCACATCCCACTTATTGATATCAAACTGGCAGACCAGTGTCTTTGCCACTAGATTGATGACATGTAGGAAGCATCGGATATGGCTGGCATCGCCCCCAAATGCTGGAACAAGCAACTCAAGCTCATGAATCATCATGTTGTTGTTTGTAGCATTATCACAAGTCACACTCAAGATCTAAGTAAGGTCAGAATGATAGGTGCAAGTAAATGTAATCATATACCTTATTTGACACTCTGTATTCTGTCAGCATCTTCGCAAATACTTTTGCAAGCTCAAGGCCGGTGTGTGATGTCGCAGCCTCAACAACATCCAACAGCATACTTAGTGGTACTTCCTTGTGCTCCAGGTGGACACAAAATGTGACAAACGCCCTGTGATTAGGTGATGTCCATGCATCAGTCATGAAGCTGACCTTGCTGTGATAGTCCTAGTACATTGACACATTCAATTTTCAATCTTTAAAGCTATCTAATGGACGTACCTGTAGCATCTTAGCAACCCTCTGATGAGTTCATGCAAACACGAGCCTGACGTCTTGTGAGACAGTAGATGGTGACGGTATGTAATGTTCCGGACGTCCCATTTTCATCAACAATTGAAACCCTCAATCTGACACTATCTTAAAAGGGCATAGACTCTCAGCCACCCAGCGCATGATCTCAGCCCTGCAATCAACACATCAACAAGCAGCTATCATTCTGTCCATGTATCCATACCATGTTTCAGTCCAGGTATGTTGATGGTGAGAATGTGACACCTTCCCCTTCCTCTTGCATTCGAATGACACCATGATTGTTTCATTGCCCAGGTATTTACCAATAATCATTTTTCGCACCTCATTGGTGTTCTTCACATCCTCTGCCACCACCATGATCTCCATTCCCCAACACTTTCTGATATGCCTTCACAGGTTACCAGTGGATCATGCATCTCCCTTGTCAAGATATCACTGTATCTTTGTGTTGCACCCTTGTTGTGTGCATTTAAAGTCATGTGCACGCCGACCATCAATCTTAATGATGTGCACCATGGGCTCAAAAAAGGCATATATCAGTGAGGTCCATTCCTTTGAAAGATGAGCTAATGGTGACCTCAGCTTACATATCATGAGGACATTGAGAACATACTTAGCTCTGCTTGAGCAGTTTCTATCTTAGCATTGACATGAAAGGAACCCACATCAATTTCCTCAACATCATCATTGTCAGTCAATGAGTCAGTCACATCCTCTGATTGTGAAGGTGTTCTCATGGCTGCTGTTTTTGTTGCAGCCACCATTGTCCTATTGCTGTTATCATTACCTGGTTGCAGCTTTTTGATGACCATGTCAACATCAATGTGATTACCATTGTCAACCTTGCGCTTCCTCAAAGCATTTTGGGTCTCTGCAGCATTGTCAAGTGCTGCCTTTGCCTTCTCAGTCAACTTCAGCTTTCATGCACTCTTAGAGAAGGTTGAGTTTAGGAAGTTGAGTTCTGGTGGCATGGTCAGAAGGGTGACACAGCATGTGGAGTTGGGAAGCAGAGTATTAACCAGGCACCATAAAATTTCGAAGCTATCCTAAAACATTAAGGTTTCTATGCAAGCCAAGTGTAGAATGGAGAGACCCACATGGGTGACCCATACTCCCACACGCAGGGATGGATGGATACAGGTATTGTCACGGGTTATGTAAATGTGACCCATACCCGTACCCATGTGGGTACAGGTATCTAACCTACACGGGTTACCTATACCCATGCTATGCTCTAATGACATTACAGGGCCATCACCACTACTGGCACCACCGACACCACCACCACCACCACCACCACCACCACCACCATGGTGATGTCATTGCTGATCATAGCACAACATGATGTATGGCCAGCAACACTGAGATGACGATGCTGTGTGACCACCACCACCACCACTACTACACCACCACCATGATGTCAACAACAACCATGACAGAACAGGTGGCACCACTGAGATGGTGATGACCACTGTATTCACCACCACCACATGGTGACACCACCTGCACCACCAAGGCAACAACAACAACAACAATGACTTGTATCCCCCCACCACGGTGACAGTGATGGCCATACCCACCTGAAATGAAACTGCCACCATTATGACCATGAAGTTGATGTCAACACTGATATTCTACACTGAGATGATGGTGATGCCATCATGGTCCTGGACCAGTACCACCAGCATGATGGGGAAGGTATGGAGTGACATTCTTTTGTATTGCATGCTTCCAGTGCAAGTATGATAAATTACAATGCAATTAGAACATGTATTATCAGAAGAGAAGATGGTTGAAAATGGACTGAGTATCATATTCAGATGCCAGTGGGTCTATCTAAGTTCACCATAACAATACTTTATAATGGAAAGCTGGACTATGAGAATCAGTCAAAGTGTGTGATAAATGACCTTATAATGTCATGGTCATAACTGATGGGTGCCATTAGAATGTCTAAAAATGGGGGGTGGGAAATCTGTGCATTTTAATTCATGATAATAGCTTAGCATGCGCAAAGGAAATTTGTGACATTATATATATATCTTCATTAGATGAAGATTGTCTCTAACTCAGACATTATAGTTTGTCAATAAGGTTGTCCATAACAAGCTCACCTCCTAGAAAGTGCCTACAAGTGCATTTTGTGCACTATCAAAGTATCAGGTCATATCCTGAGATGATGACAGTACCAGTAGTGCTTTGGATAATGGCAACAAAATATTGGCCACCAAAAGACTGCTTTACAGCACAAACAAGATTCCACCAGGAACACAGCCTGCAGCTCTCCACTATCAGGTCATGTGCCCACTCAAAAACAGTCATGGTCAGGCTGAGAGTGATGCATGCCATGGTAAGTGAGGTTTCATGATTGCAGCCAATCCCTGATCATACTTTATATAAGATGTGGAGGTGGGCACATATGATGATGACAATAACAACTGTATTGCTGGTGGTGGCAATGATGTACAGGCTCAGGATGAGCCTCAATCTAAGCCACAAACCTCAAAATCCAGCTAAAGTTGGTATGATGATGATGACAATCATCATGCTAGTGGTGATGATAACAGACTCAGAAAGAGCCTCAACCTGAGCTGTGAACTTCAAAGCAGAGCCAAAATCAGGATGATGTGATGGTGGGTCACTCCAAAGATGTGATGGTGTGGGGAATCACAGTTCCCTGTACTTGTATCCTTCATTTCCACAACTTTCCATGCCTTCATCACATCAGTTCCTATCGATCCCCATCATCATTCAACAGTCCACACTCATTGTCTTCCACTCCACTCATCAATCCATTCATATTCACCAGTCCGCTTCAATCCCACTTGTCACTCACTGTCCATATCATGTTCTATGTCCTTTCCAAACTTGTTGGTGAATTGTTTTGTTTTGTTTCTCATTTTCCATCTCGTGTTTGTATGTACTGAGCATGTCCAGTATATTCTGCCAATCCACCTACTTATCATTCTGCTTCTACTGATCATTTATAGTTATATACCATATTACTAAGTCCCAGGAATGCCCCAGACTATAAAAGTCTTGTATATGCACATTTTGCAAGGAGTCTGGTTTACCATCTGATTGTTCTCCACCATGCATCAATTTGTTATCTCACTATTCAAGTCATTCCTCATCATTCTTGTCATTCTCATAGTTTCTACTTCATCACATTTGTTATATCCGTCAATCCACCATCTTCCAGACCTATCCTAAGCTAGTCTGCTGATAGCAGAGGCATCAGGATTCTGTCCTTCATCATTCCCCCTTGAAAATCAGTAAGCCTCCTAGTTATCTCCCCTGTTACCTTTTCTTCCCTGCAATCCCTTGGAACAAATATATCATACCCTTCTTCTTTACTACTGACCTGCTGTCCTCTATACAGCATTCTAGGTCAGTTTGTTGTTCTTCAATAGCCACTGTACACCTGCCTGAGATGCAGTGCACTGATAGACAGCACACTAAGGCAAGTGACTTCAATGACATCACATGCAAGGTGCTCATGGTAGCAATCACTGTATTCTGCTGCCTCATCTGCACACAAGCTCCATTCCCACAGCATGCACTCACCGAAACAGAATTGGCAAAGGAGGCCTGGACAAAGGCCTGTCAGGCTACTGAGCTTAATGTGCAGCTTACACCATTATTGTTAAAGATGGTAAGGTTTTTTTATAACTTTAACTTGGCCAACACTGACAGGATTCTTTGAGATTGTCAAATGAACATCTCATGTCCATGGTCAGCTGAAGACAAAACTATGTTCATTGGTAGGGCCATTTTTTGGGTTCTGTGCAGTGCTATCAAAGGATGCTATCTGACACAACCAGGACCTTGCAGAATCTTTGAAAGATGGCTCACAATTCATATATGTTAACACTGAAGGCTAGTCTCCAGCAGGTCCTAGTCTTGTTGCTGGAAACAATGACAAGTAGTAGTCTCGTACCCAAAGATGTCAGAGTACAGAGGGTAGGTCTTGTAGTAGATGCATCTAACTGCAGAGGGTGGGTCGAAGAAGATGAAAAACAACAAAGAAACCTGGGAACCATCCCTTGTTGAATACAACACCCAGTTCAAGAATAAAGTTGCCATTGCCAATATCACTGCTGAAGAAGTCCTGATCGGATACTATGCTACTGGACTTCCCCCCTGAATCATGAGAAGAATCATGACCACTGGTGACGCTGCCCCTACCAAAGTCACAGAATGGTACACTAAGGCTGAAAGGTACCAAACCCAATCTGACTACACTGATGAAATTGTGGGTCGTAACCGAAATGCTGAACAAACCTTCTGTCCATTTACCCAGAACACCCCTACCCCCACCAAAGATCCAAATGCCATGGAAATAGACACTGTCCAGATCACCAAGCTCACCCCTGAAGAATGCAAGCACTGCCATGACGAAGGCTGCTGCTTCTGCTGCCAACAGAAAGGACATATGTCCTCCACCTGTCCAGGCACCTCCTCCACCCCCACTCCCAAGAAGCATGTCCAGAAGGTCACTAAATATGACCTTCCCAAACTGGAAGAAGTAGAGGACAATGATGACAATGAAGCAACCATCCATTAAGTCTCCTTCACCTCACTGGATTTTTAAAAAGGGAAGATCCACCGATGCAATCTTCCCCCCACTCATATACACACACATGCACCTGTACTAGTATGCTCTGAAACCAAAGCAATCTGAATCCCTGCTCAACTCATCATACCATCGCATACCATGAAAGTCATCAACACTCATGCCCTCATTGATAGTGGAGCCAAGATCTCTTGCATAGACTGGGCCTTTGTTAGAAAGAACCAGCTCCCCACCACTCATCTTAAAGAACCCATCTTCAATCAAAACATAGACCAAATGGATAACAAAGGAGAACAAGTCCTCTTCACCATGGACCTCTTCCTCAACATTGAAGAAATTGCCCAACAAATCACCTTCTATGTCATGAACTGTGGCAAGGAAAACCTCATCCTTGGCCTCCCCTGGCTTTGCAAAGCCAACCTAAATATCGACTGGTCCTGATGGACCATCTCCCTTGCCAAACCCATTGATGAATCCAAAGTACTCTACTCCCTCTATGCATCTGACAATGAATGATATGAACAAAAGTTCGTCAGACCCTTGCCTCCCCCTCATCATATACACATAACTCCAGAAACTGACCAAGAGCTCTATGATTTCCTCAGAGTAGAGTCAGAACAACAGTGGAACCACTGTGCCACCCAAAATTACACCCTCCACCGCATAATCAACAAAGGAACAAAGACTATCAGCAGGTTTGTCAAGTGCAATGGTCGTATTATCCCTACCTCCACCATTGCCAAATTAACCCATGCCACTGAACTCACTATGGCTGCCAAGGCTGCTAAGCCCAAGGTGACCCTCCCCTCCAAATATGCCAACTTTACCTCTGTCTTCAATGAGCTGTCTGCTGGACAGCTTCCTCCATCTAGGCCCTATGACCATGAGATCAACCTCAAAGAGTCTTTTGCCCCCAAAATTGGAAAACTCTATCCCCTTTCCTCCAATGAGAAAGAAGCAACCGAGAAATTCCTTGAAGAAAACCTTGCCACAGAAAATATCTGCCCCTTGAAATCCCCCCAAGCAGCCCTGTTCTTCTTCATCAAAAAGAAGGACGGCAAACTCCATCCCTGCCAAGATTACTGCCATCTCAACAAACACATGGAATACAACACCCATCCGCTTCCCCTCATCAGTGACCTGATTGACAAACTGAAAGATGCCAAAGTCTTCACCAAGTTCGACATGCAATGGGGGTACAACAACATTTGTATCAAGGATGGCCACCAATGGAAAGGTGCCTTCCTCACCCATAAAGGACTCTTTGAACCGATGGTCATGTTCTTTAGAATGACCAACTCCCCTGCCACCTTCCAACACTTCATGAACGACTCCTTCCATGATATGATCATGGAAGGATGGCCCATGATTTACATGGATGACTTGCTCATCACATCCCCCAATGATACACCCATACTGAATGCACCAGACATGTTCTAGAATGCATGAAGGAGCTCGACCTTCATCTTCATCTTGAGAAATGCAAGTTTACTGCCTCTGAAGTAGAATATCTCAGAATGATCGTGAAACCAGGCACCATTACCATGGACCCCATCAAGCTTGATGGGATAGCTGCCTGGCCCATCCCTACCACCATTAAACAAGTCTGCTCATTTCTGGGCTTCGCCAACTTCTACTGACAGTTCATTCAGAACTACTCCACCATCACATGCCCCTTCATAGATCTTACCAAACTCACCCAAAAATGGGATTGGTAGTGGCATCCCTGCTCCTACCTCTCCCAGTTGTTCTCCTCTGCCAAATGCAACTATGACATTTATGACTGGGAACTCCTCACCGTCATCCACACCCTCAAAGCATGGCAACACTATCTCCACAGCTCCCCATTCCCTGTCCAAACATTCACAGATCACAAAAACCTGACATACTTCTGACAACCCCAGAACCTCAACCGCTGACAAGCCTGCTAGTTACTCAACCTCTCCGACTTTGACCTTAAAATGATCCACATCCCTGGAACCTCCCTCACAGGACCTGATGCCCTCTCTCACCGACTGGATCATCTCCCCATGTCCAATTTGGACAATGAAGGAACTACTCTCCTCCCACCATCACTCTTCATCTGAGTCATTGATGCCACCATGCACAATCATATTCAACAGTATTCCAAAGACAATCCCTTCCTCATCACTTCCCTCCAAGCCATCAATGAAGACATTCTCCCACCCTTCCACTCTCACCTCATGGATTGGCAACTGCACGATGGAGTCCTTACCCACCATGATCGCATCTATGTTCCCTCTTCCAATGATTTCTGCCATGATATCCTCCACCTGTTACGACTGCCTCAGGTAGAGACAGAAGTAGACTTTTGAGGAGCAGCGCTAACCGTTGATGGTTTGCGCGGGACGAGGTCAAAGGTTCGAGGGATAAGTCTAACAACCGTAGACTTAGATCAAGGGATCAATGGACGTCCACTCAGAGGGGAGCAACAGAGGAGTGGGCAAGCGCTACTATTCAAGATAGGGGAAAGTAGGTCAAGCTTAAGGAAATACATGAGGTTGGGGTGGCGACTATATACTGGAATGAAAGGGTTAAGGGCAGGCATAGAAGTTAGATGACTAATCATAGGAGAATGCAATGGAATCGGATGGAAGGAGGTGATGATAAAGCAAGTGGAGTACTATGTAATGGAGAATGAGTCATCGCGGAAGAAGAGAGATAAGTCCTCAAGGAGGCTTAGCTAAGTCAAAGGAAAGAAAAGAAAAGGGCATATCGTAATATTACCCCCGGTTTATGGTGAGTGTCCCATCACTCATCAATCAAAAGTAAAATTCCTGTCCAACGGGTTCACCAGTCAGGTTAGACATGGCATCGTCATCATAGTCATTGTAGGAGTTAGATTCCTCAAGGGAGAAACTGGGGGAGGGAGACCGAGTTGTGAGGGAGGACTCAGTGGACAAGGATGACAGTGTGGGCAAGGGAGCAGAGGAGTAATCCAGGGAAGAAATAGGGCCAGGGAAGGTGGACCATCTGGGTTCTGCAATGACAGAGGAGAGGTCATCCTCAACTGGAGGAGTGGGGTTGGTAGCCAGAGTGGATCCTAAAGACGATTGGGAAGAGACAGAGGAAGAAGCCGAAGTAGATGGGGGCTGGGCGCAAGTGTGAGGACGGCTAGGGCATTGGTTTTGATAGTGGCCTGGGGCCCATCAGTGGCATCTGGGGCATTCATAAAGATGGCAGTCTCTCTTCATGTGACTCAAATGGTGGCAGAGGTGACAAGTATCACCATAGCAAGAGTGGGACATGGGAAGGATAGGATCGTCTTGTGTTCACATAAGGTCTGTGATAGTGCGGGTGTGGAGGGAAGGAGAAGGACCAGGAGTCTGGCGTCCGGCTTGGATAAGGCGGATGGACCTGGAAGAGGAGGAACTATGGGTCGAGGCATGAGAGGATGGTCTAGGGATGGGAGGAGGTATGGGAAGTGGAGTGGGGACACAAGATGGGACAGCAGAGTAGTTATGATTGGTGCAAAGGGCGGAGTCAATGTCAATGGATAAATCAAGCATGCCTAATTGAATGAAGGCAGAAAGGAGAAGGGAGATGAGCTCATCCGCGTTGATATGTGTGAGACGATTGGCAGCGGAGAGGTGAGCATCGGCGGGATGATTGTTAGGTGTGTGGGAGTACTGGACAAACCGGCGAAGAGAGATGGCACAGTTGAACACCTGGAGGAGGAAGTCCAACAGGGAATGGAGGTCAAGGTGTCATTCGATGACAAGGGATAAGTGGGAGTCAGTGAGAAGCAGTTCCATGATGTCCAGGTTGTCAGGTATGTGTTCAACAGTACAGCGAGCGGCAGGAGGGAGAGTGATAGAGGGGATGCGCGATTGAATGGCCATGATGGGTAGGAAGTATGTTAAGTGCGGGCACTGCGGGGAAAAGTCCTGGGGTGTGCCTGCTTATAAGCGTAGAGGAGAGTCTTGGCATGGTCCAAATCGGATTCTGGAACCCATGAATCTTCTTCGGCTGTGTATCCTTTCCATTGGATCAAAAAGGAGCGGTGTTTCAATGTTCCATGGTGGCATAGGATCTTTTCTATTTCGAATTCTTCTTCACCATTAATGAGGTCAGGTGGTGGCTTCAGATGGTTCGGGCCGTGAATGGGGTTTTCGTGATAGGGAGATAAGAGGGAAGCATGGAACATGGAGTGGATTTTCCACATTTGCGGGAGTCGGAGTCTATAAGATAAGGGAGATAGGACGTCTGTGATGGTGAAAGGGCCTTCTCTTTTGGGTGCGAACTTTGGAGATGAGAGGTCGCATTTCAGGTTGCAGGCTTCTAGCCAAAACTTCTCTCCTTTCTGGAAGGGTTTGAACTTAGAGTGGACGTGGGAAGCCATCATTTGGCGGGCAAGTTTGTGGGCTGCTAGTGCTTCGTCTCTGACTGCAGAGAGGGCTTTGAGTCGAGTTTCCACGGCAGGAACAGAGGATTCTGGGAGGATGGAAGGTAGGGCACGGGGTTCATAACCGAGCATGAGGTAAAAAGGGGTTTTGCTGGTGACAGAGTGGGGGCAATGATTGTGTGCAAATTCTGCGTGGGTGATGGAGTCTGCCCATGAGGTGGTGTGTGATCTGCAGTAAATCCGCAGGTACGTTTTGATTTCCTGGTTTACTTGTTCAGTCTCACCGTCGGATTGAGGGTGGTATGCGGTGGAGAGGAAAAGGTCGTAGTTTAGGAGTCGTCCGAGTTCTCTGGTGAAGGAGGAGGCGAACTGGGGTCCATGGTCGGAAATGACCTTGTCATATAATCCAAATTGTTTGTAGACTTTGTGAAAGAAAAGAGAGGCAATGCCTTTAGCGGTGATGGTTTTCTTGGTGGGGCAAAGGATTACCCCCTTAGTAAGGCCATGGTCCACCACAACCAGAAGAGAGTCAAATCTGGAGGATCCTGGGAGATCCGTGATTAGGTCACAAGAGATCTGTTGAAAGGGGCGAGAAGTGGCAGACTTGATCGGAGAGAGAGGGGGGCACGTGGGGTGCATGTTAACTTTGTTGGCTTGGCAAATTGTGCAGCCTTCCACGTATTGGTGAACAAACTGTGGGAGGCCAGGCCACCAGTACTCCACGGAGACAAGTTGGCGGGTCTTCATAAAGCCAGGATGGCCGGCGGTTTCGTGATCATGGCAACGACGGAGGATATCACATCGGAGGTTATCAGAGGGCGGTACATAGATGTGATCCTGGTACATCAGGACGCCATCTTGGAGTTGCCAGTTGGCAAGGCGAGAGCAGAAGGGAGGAGGAATGTCCTCATTGATGGCTTGGAGAGCAGTGATGAGGAAAGGGTCATCCTTAGAGTACTGCTGGATGTGGTTGCACATGGCAGCATCAATGACACAGATGAAAAGGGAAGGGGGTAGCAGCGTGGTTCCTTCATTGTCCAAGTCTGACGTCGGGAGGTGGTCGGGTCGACGGGATAGGGCATCAGGGCCAGAGAGGAGGGATCTGGGAACATGAATCATCTTTAGGTCAAAGTCTGCGAGGTCTAGGAGCCAGTGGGCTTGACGGCGGTTGAGGTTTTGGGGTTGTCAGAAGTATGTGAGGTTCTTGTGGTCTGTGAAGGTTTGGACAGGGAAGTGGGATCCTTGAAGATAGTGCCTCCATGCTTTGAGGGCGCGGAGGATAGTGAGAAGTTCTCTGTCATAGATATCGTAGTTTCGTTCTGCTGGGGAGAAGGACTGAGAGAGGTAGGAACAGGGATGCCATTCACCGTTGGTATCTGCTTGGAGGAGAATCCCTCCAGAGGCAAACTTGGAGGCATTGATAGCGATGGCGAAAGGGGCATTAGGGTCGGGGAGATGGAGGATGGGTTTGCTAAGGAAGAGTTCTTTCAGGGTGTCAAATGCCTTTTGACAGGATGTAGACCAGTTCCACTGTTGGTTTTGTTTCATAAGGTCTATGAGGGGGCAGATGACAGTGGAATAGTTTGCAATGAATCATCAGTAGAAGTTGGCGAATCCGAGGAAGGATCGAACTTGTTTCACTGAGGTGGGGACAGGCCAGGTGGCGATGCCGTCAAGTTTGATGGGGTCCATTTCAAGGGTGCCTGGTTTGACGATCATCCCGAGGTATTCGACTTCTGTGGAGGCAAACTTGCACTTTTCAAGTCGCAAGTGGAGGTCCAGTTCTTTCATGCATTCAAGGATGTGTTTGGTACATTCAGTGTGAGTGGTTTCATCTGGGGATGCGATGAGGAGGTCATCCATGTAAATCACGAGCCATCCTTCTGCGATCATATCGTGGAAGGAGTCATTCATGAATCGTTGGAAGGTGGCAGGGGAATTGGTCATTCCAAAGAACATGACCATCGGCTTGAAGAGTCCTTTATGAGTGAGAAATGCGCCTTTCCATTGGTGACTGTCTTTGATATGGACGTTGTTATAGCCCCAGCAAACATTGAACTTAGTGAAGACCTTGGCGTCTTTAAGTTTGTCGATGAGGTCGCCAATGAAGGGAAGTGGATAAGTGTCACGGATGGTTTCTTGGTTCAGTTGTCAGTAGTCCTGACAAGGGCAGAGTTTTCTGTCTTTCTTCTTTACAAAGAAGAAGGGGGCAGCTTGTGGAGATTTGGAGGGGCAGATCTTTCCACTAGCGAGGTTTTCTTCTAGGAACTTTTTGGTTGCTTCCCTTTCTTCTGAGGAGAGAGGGTAGAGTTTCCCTATCTTTGGTTTGTACAACTCTTTGAGGTTAATCTCATGGTCGTAGAGTCTCAAGGGGGGTAATTGTCCTGGGTCTGGTTCTTCAAATACGGACGCAAACTGAGTGTATTCAGGTGGAAGAGTGGGTTTGGGTTTAGCGGCCTCTGCAGCCATGGCTAGTTCAGTGGCATGGGTGAGTTTTGCTATCGTGGAGGCAGGGATAATGCAACCATTGCATTTTACAACCATTCTTCAGTTTTGGCGTCGAGGTATTCATAGAGATGGGATTCCATCTCAGGGGTGACATGGACATGTTTTGGAGGAGGAGATGGTCTGACGAACTTCTTTTCATATCATTCATTGTTGGATGCATACATGGTGTATAGGATCCGGGACTCATCAATGGATTTGGAGAGGGAGAGGGTTCGCCGAGACCAGTCAATGATTGGGTTGGCTTTACGAAGCCACGGGAGGCCAAGAATGATATTTTCTTTGCTGCAATTCATGACATAGAAGGTGACTTTCTGAGCGATGCCTTCTATGTCTAGGAAGAGGTTGGTGGTGAAGAGGATTCGACCAGCCTTGTTATCAGTCTGGTCGACGTTTTGGATGACGATGGGTTCAGGGAGACGGGTGGTAGGCAGTTTGTTCTTTTGAATGTATGCCCAGTCGATGCAGGAGATTTCAGCGCCACTGTCGATTAGGGTGTGGGTGTTGACAGCTTTCAAGGTATGCGTGGGGATGATTAGCTGTACAGGAATTCTGATTGCTTTGGAATTGGACTTTACTAGAACAGGTGAGCACGTATACAAGGAAGGGGAAGACTGCATCAGGGGGTCTTCCCATTTCAAAAATCCATGGAGGTGAATGCGACTCAGCGGACAGTGACTTCTTCATCATCATCATCGATCTTGATGAGCTTGGGGACTTTTTCTTCTTCCTTTTCTACCTTCTGGACCTTCTTCTTGGTCGAGGATGTGGTAGAGGGACCAGGGCAAGTGGGGGACATGTGTCCCTTCTGGCAACAGCAGAAGCAGCGGCCTTCATCGCAGCAATGTTTGTGTTCTTCTGGGGTGAGTTTAGAGATCTGGACAGCATCTATGTCCATGGCATTAGGATCCTTGGCAGGTGAGGAGTTGTTCTGAGTGAAGGGGCAGATGGTTCGCCCAAAGCCTTTGTTGCAACTGGCAATTTCATCAGTGTGGTCAGACTGAGTCTGGTACTTCTCTGCTTTGGTGTACCATTCTGTGATTTTCGTGGGGGTGGAGTCGGTGGTCATGATTTGTCTCATGATCCAGGAGGGGAGTCCAGTGGCGTAGTAGCCAATCAAGACTTCTTCAGCAGAGATGCCAGTGATGGCGACCTTGTTTCTAAATTGGGTGTTGTATTCGGTGAGGGAGGGTTTCCAGACTTCCTTGTTTCCCTTGGTCTTCTTGACCATGCGGATGGTGGAAAGCCAATAGATGGCTTTACTGACAACGTCATGATGTTCGAAGGCAAGTTTAAACTGTGCTTCGAAGTTAATCCGAGTGAGGGAGGTGTGGCGGTGAGGTATTGGGTTTGGAATGTGGCAGCCCAAGTTTGGGCGGCTCCTTTAGTCATGTATGAGAGGGCAAAGCTGACTTTCTTAGCGTTGGTGTTGTATACAGTGTTGTTAACAAGGAGGTAGATGGCCACCATGTTAAGCCATGGGATGGCCTTCTCATAGTTGCCATCAAAGGCTTCGGGTGCACCTAAGCGCAGTTCAGTGAGTTTCGTTGTGGTGGACATGGGTACAGGCGAGGTAGGAATGCGCAGAGGGGTTGGTGGACACAATGGTGGACTAGGGGAACATGGGAGAGTAACACTATAGTGCAGTCGTTCAGCAAGTTGGGGTCTCCTTTGTTAGCAGAAGGAAGGTGATTGTCTGAGTTGTATAACTCAGAGGTTTCAGTGTGATCAGAGGTGGTCGATGGAGTAGACAATAAGCATCTTTGATAGCCTGTAAACGAGGGGCCAAGGGGTCGTTGTCTTGGATCAATGGTTGGGGCGTAAGGGGGCACTCATGAAGAGGCACCACGTCTTACGTTCAAGGGGTTCAATGAGTGGGTGGCCTATCCGACGATAGGGCTGTTCAAGGAAAAGTTTGACCTTTTGTTATGACTGCCTCGGGTAGAGACAGAAGTAGACTTTCGAGGAGCAGCGCTAACCATCGATGGTTTGCACGGGACGAGGTCAAAGGTTCGAGGGATAAGTCTAACAACCGTAGACTTAGATCAAGGGATCAATGGACATCCACTTGGAGGGGAGCGACGGAGGAGTGGGCAAGCACTACTATTCAAGGTAGGGGAAAGTAGGTCAAGCTTAAGGAAATACATGAGGTTGGGGTGGCGACTATATACTGGAATGAAAGGGTTAAGGGCAGGCATAGAAGTTAGATGACTAATCATAGGAGAATGCGATGGAATCAGATGGAAGGAGGTGATGACAAAGCAAGTAGAGTACTACATAATGGAGAATGAGTCATCGCAGAAGAAGAGAGATAAGTCCTCAAGGAGGCTTAGCTAAGTCAAAGGAAAGAAAAGAAAAGGGCATATCGTAACACCACCGCTGTTATGACCATGAAACCGCTAGTCACCCAGGGTT
>JBBPOF010000485.1:0-22672 GCA_038091315.1 Porphyrellus cyaneotinctus | reverse complement strand
TACTGTAGAAGCAAACCTTGTAGGCAGCTTCTTGCAGTCTAGGGATACTTGATTGACCATACTGATAAGACCCTTCATTGTCTACAATTATAATGATTTTCTAGCAGGCTTGCTGAGTTGACCAGATATGGAAGCTGTGATGGAATATGGAATGAGGTTAATTAATAGATATCAACTTTAAAATATAAAGGATAGAACTGGAATCACCAAGATCACAGGGCCAGATAGAAACCCATTCATGGATGGGCTCCAAAGGAGTGACCTTAGGTTAGCCTGGAGTTTCTCTGTTGACTGCTTCAACCTCCACAGAAATAAGTTGACTGGCAAAATAAAATCAGTTGATTCAATAACAATGGTCCTGCTAAATCTTCCACCGAGTCTTCACCACAAAGCAGAAAATCTCTACATCATAGACATCATCCCTGGGCCAAGAGAGCCATCACTATATGAGATCAATCACTTCTTCTGTCCTCTAGTCAACCTCTTTCTACCCACTTGGCAGAATAGTGCATGGTTCAGAAAAACTATAGAGCATCCAGAGGATCATTTGTCATATGCTATCATTGTGGTCACAGTGAATGACCTCCCTGCAGCTCAGAAGATTGTAGGCTTTACAGGACCTACAGCCCTTCATCTCTGCAACCTATGCTGGCTGCACAAATTGGAGATCAGTAACTTTGAATGTGAGATGTGGAGAATGTGCACTCTAGAGGAGCATCTCAATGCCACAAATCACTGGCGACTCACCAAGTCTCAGAAAGCATGAGAAAAACATTCAAAAAGACTGGGGTGCAGTGGTCCAAGTTACTTCACCTTCCTTACTGGAATCCTACTTGCTTCTTGGTTATTGACAGCATGCATAATCTCTACCTCAACTTCAGAGACCTTGTCGTCATAGACAAACTTTCCAATCAAGAACTCTGCAGATCCCAGCCTTCCCCAAAGAGGCTAATTGCTTAGGAGGAGATTCAAAAAGCTAGAGGCCTACATGTTTCTAGGGCATCTATAGCATCCCTCAATTATGTTTGCATACTGGTTCTGTTAAAGATGATAGAGGAACGTGGCCAGCTAGCGATGCTATCCACTTCAAAGAAAAGACCAACAAAGAAATCTCTAATCAATGTGCTGCTGGTGAAGTACAACTCATTAAATTGAAGAAATAAAACTTATACTCTTAAAAGACAGGACAATCTCATGGTCTGCTGCAGTCTTTCTTTGTGAATGATGATGGACCCACCAAAGCCAGCGATGACAGGCTTCCAGGAGACAACCTGGTACAGGAATTCCAGGAGGGTATCAAGGAGCCAAAAGATGCTATCTCTAGTGAGTCACTATTAAATTAAAAGATCAATGAAATCCAAACTCACCTCAGTATGATCACATGACCATTGTGGCACTGTGGAGCACCTCAAAACCTTGGCAATCCTGAGCACAGAAAACTCAAAGCTGAGCAGTTGAGAGGTTCAATTGAATTTGATGTACTAGTGGTCCTTTGGAAACTATGGAGTAAAGAATCCAATGAAGATAGTGAGCAATGTTCATGCCAGAGAAAACTGGCAGAGAGCACTTTGCTCCTTGCTGCAGTGATACAATGGGGGTCATCCTACATCACATCCAATGAGCACACACATTAATACAAACACTATATGAGAAGGTACCTGGAATCACTCAGTGTAATCTTTCCTGGAATCAACTGGCACCCGAACCACCATGCAGCATTGCATCTAGACAGTTTCCTACAATGATATGGTCCTCTGCATGGTTGATGGATGTTTTCTTTTGAGAGGATCATAGATTGTCTGCAAAAAATGAATACCAACCATAAATTAGGTCAGCTGCTGTCAATTAATATCTGCTTCACTGTTCAAGGTTTCTTACTGGAACCCAGGGGGACTTGAAACAACAATGTTGATGACATTTTGTGCTGCCACCAGAGTGAAAACAATCTTGCAGCATCCTGATACACCAGAGATCATTAGAAGGGCACACTATGTCCTACAATATTGCACAGGTATGGCTGCATGGATGCAGTCCAAGATTAATGTCTTTTGTATGGTCATGGAGAACAAAAACAAAAACAAATCCAGTTGAACATAATAGTCATGATGATCAACAACAAGATACAGCAAGTCCTACAGAGGCTGAGTATTGCTGCGTGAGATGACACTGAAATAGAGAAATACTTGCGCTTCAGTATAGCAGGGAAAGGGTATGCTATCAGAGCAGTGACATAAACTGACTGCAATATATTTTGGAAAGATGTGGAGAAGTATCTTGTTCCTGGAACCATCAAATCAATCTTCACATTGGAACTAGTCAATAAAGAATGAAGCTTTTTCATTGCGGCAAGAAAGAACTTACTGATCCCCCTGAATAGCATTGATCTATTTAAAGTACATGCTGATTTTGATGTGGGCCTATGGAGAGAGGAACATGCATCTGAACTGTGCATTTTTCCAATCATTGGAACCATGTACTGTCACATGATTAGCATACCTTGGAGTGATGGGGTACTGGCGATTAAGCTGCTAAACAGAGTAAGTAAGTCTTGGAATCACCAAATCACAATGAAGGGGGATAGATCAGAATAGGACTATGGGACAGGTGTAGTGATGCACAGATGAATAAACCTTGATTTCTGATAGCAATGACTATGATTAGCAATGGGTTCTAGAGCCAGTGTGTCTATTATGAGGCAGTGTGGTTCATTCTACTAAATAGTTATGCTAAATTATATCCTAGATATGATAATTAGTGGTGTATTAAGTGACTTAGATGGTGAGAGGGAAGAGGAACAGGGTGGGAATTTTGCAGTCCTAAATAGTATCCCATGATTATATCCACATGATGTCTTTTTTGTACTTTATGTGATGTCCACTCAAGCCACTCATCAGAGTTTCCTGGCAAAGTGACAAATACTACTTAGATGGTGCTTTGTCTGATTTTTTGCCCTCCTCTTCATCCTAGATTCTAAATTTTAGTATGTACTATGTAGAATCACAAAGTGCGACAATAAAGCTGCCAGATTATCCAGAAATTAATTCAATAATGATAAACTAACAATGGTGCCCTATACAAAAGGGTATAATGGAATTGGCAATGCAGAGGCAGGTACCTTGTCAATTGCATCCATAGCAACCAATGGTCCAACCTCTGATGGCTAACATTGTCCTGCTCTAGCAATTATCTTCATCTTGCCTGAGAGATATCTATTATTGCTGTTGTGTTATTGTAATATAGATCTGTAGGAGCATGTGTGAATCCTCATATAAGGTGGAGGGGCTACTGATCAACCAATCTAGTCCTGATGCCTAAAGTCACCCCACATTGGTCATATCTGTGCTACTTTCCACCTCTTACACTCCACTCTATCTTTCCCTCACAGGGTGTGATTACTCCAGTTTCTTTGATGCTGCACAAGATCTTTCTGTATGAGAAGGTGTCAGAGCTTCAGGTGCAAGCACCTCCTTTAGAGATCACTACAACCTTACCCCCCACCACATCCTTGATATACAAGTCTCAAGAAGAGATGTCCCGAATTAGCCAGGAGGATACAACTTGCAGGAAAAGCTTGGCTGGCCACTTGTTGAATATAAAGAAATCTGAGTGAGTATGATGATTAAGCAATATTGCATATTCTCTAATTAGAGCTTTATTATTCATCTTGTGTACAAACACCTCAATATCTGAAAACCATGGAGCAAATAGAAAAACAACAATTTGAATGTGGTTTTCTCCAAGGTTCATAGCAATTCCTGTGACAGAGGCCATTAACAAACAACCCTTCAGGCACAAGAGAGGTATCCTCAACTTCTCCAGTATGATGGGAATTGGGTCGTGGCTGACTTTCTCAAAATATACCTCAAAAATAGTGCCAGCTGTGGAGTGTAAGTGTATAATAAAATTTTGTGTACATACAACAGGCTCCTATGTTATAATAAGAACATAGACTTTCTTGATATTGAGCAATTGGGCCAGTTTGCATATTATGAGAAGCATAGTAAAATGATGAAATGGTGAAGAGGTAGAGCAGGTTAGGAATAAGAGGTAATGACTCACAATTTGGTGCACAGGCATATTAAATTCTGATCTAGGCTGGGAATAATAGTTTGGTGAATGGCCATTTGGTTGAGGGGGCAGATCATTTAATGTATTAATAATTAGTACAGAAAAATGCAATAAATTGTCAATATGAGTGAGATACAATCTATAGCAGAGCTTTGACTATGATGACCCTGTCAAAAGGTAGAGACATTTGACTGCCATCTAGCTGCTGAATGTTCACTCTATGCTCCTTGACTAAGGCTTTCAGTACACAAAGTAAAGAACCAATTAGTTCACCCCCCACTACATCCTTGATCATCACCATACACAGTGTGTTCTTCTTCACTGGTAGGTAGACCTCCAATGATGATTTGGGGATAGTTTCCTACAAAAGTTGTGCCCCCTTTGTCTGAGAGGTGAGGTGGCATGCCAAGTGGCCAGGAGAAACAGGTTCGAAGGTGTTTCTGAAGGGGTTAGGGACCTCAGTCTTTGCAAGGTGCGTCATGTAAGTATCTTGCCATCCAGGTAACATTTGGAAAACTGTTCATACAGCTTCCAGCAACTTTACAATGTTGGAGTGATGCATAAATGCATGAACTAAACAGCATAAATACTATGTAACTAAAGTAATGGTGAACTGCTCACCAGTGAGCCTTGGATGACTGATGTTGCTGTTAAGTTCTTTGTGATTACTTTCATCAACAATCCATGGATTGGGGCTGGCTGTGTGATCTGGCTGTGGCTCAAAATCTGGGGGAGGAGTTCATTCTCTCTCAGAAGTGTCTGGGATCACTGTATGTGCAAATGCATTGCAGACTTGAAGTATCTGGAGGGGTCTCAATGCCCTCCCAGCAAGTGTACTAGTGAGACTCCTGGCAGAGCTTTAGGTAAAATATGCCAGATAACAACATGAAGCATGCACTTGACAACCACTTCATCCTTCTTATATGTTTCAAGAGTTCGTCCACCACATGTGACAATGCAGCTATCCAGTCCACAGCTAACCAAAGAGCCTCACTATCCTTTGTTAGGGCTGGAGATAACAAGGACCTCCTTGTGATAAAGGTTATCTTTGTCGCAACTATACACCTGTGTGCAGTGATTGATTGGAACAGTGATAGAAGCCTAATAAAAGTTCCAATTAATAATAATGATACCTTAGTATTACTACTCACCTTGGGATCCAGATGGCATGAAATAACCAGTGACTTCTCCTCCAAGGATACTCAGGAAACAGTCCCCAATTTTCCCCTATAATCATCTCTTATGATGCAAACAATATTGCCTGGCTTCACATTGTATCCTTAGTCAGGTGCAAACCTTAGGGTACAATGATTGGGAGTGAAATGGATGGCTAAGATGGGGACCTTGAACTGCTTGCCGCCAGCTTTATCACTCTCTATAGATATAAAGGTGAGGATACCATTGACTTGCTGAACTTCAATGACATATCTGTGATTGTGTTTATGCTTACCCCTGCCAAGAAGGTCTACAATGTTGCCAACTTGAACAACATCTTTGCAATCAGCAGTGGATGGTGAAAGAATACCAAAAGGCATGTAAAGTGGCTGATCTGATATATGAGATTTCAAGAGAAATCCAGGAACTCAAAACTACAGTAAAGTGTTAGAGTGACATGCTTCTTTGAGGTGAAAAACTAGTATCTGGTTGTCAAGTGAGTCTTTGACTGTTATGTCATCCAGCAGAGGATCAATCTCGCAAATGATTCCAGAGCAGCCCAGATTCTGGTGGTGAACATATCAGGAGTCACTGAGGATCAGCAAGGACCTAGACTACATCCCCCACCTGATGGAGGTGACTTAATGAAGACAAAGGGTGTTTGTATTTAGGACCATCAGAAAGGCTTACTGCCACACATTCATTCTCAATGTTAATGCTGATCAGATGACCCCAAATATTGCCAAGAGAAGGATCTGAAATTGTGATGCAGTCATCCAGCTTCCAAAAAAAAAGTTGATTATATCTATGGTGGGTGGCTTTTATGAATTGTAGGTCCACTATGGAGACAATGTGGGGAATGATCTGTGATGGAGAAGGGATGGAAATCAGCTTAAATTGATGGGCCTTTAGCTTCATCAGCAACAGACCAGATATGAAGATGTTTGCTAAGTGTTCATAACTCAGCAGTCCACAATATGAAGAATGGCACTAACCATGATGTACATTGGGGGAGAAAAGCATCCAGAGGTTTTTATCATGATCAAGGTTGTCTTTAGGAGGGTTCTTCTATTTAAGTCACTGCAGAATGATGAGGACATGGAGTTTAGCTGATTTGCTGTCAAATGAGATGGCATAGCTGATATTTCCCTTGTAGAGTCCTCATTTTGATATGCTGTACCAACCAGGAGTGGAGGGGGTCAATCTTTCTAGGGGGGACTGCCACATTCGGTCTTTCACTGGGATGAGTGACCAGCCATGAATGCAAGAGTGGTGGAATGGCAGTGCTACATGAAGGAAGACATTAAGATATGGGACATAAACAGTAACATGGACAGGCAGTAATTTGTGGATTGTAGTTTCCATGGATGCATGACTCCAAGCATGATGATATAATTCATGGAAGAACCTAATCTTAAATCAGTACACAATGCACACAGTACCTTAATCCATTGCTACTTACAAGGTGCAATGTTCACTGCCCATGCATTCATGTGTACATCCATATGATCCTTCCCCTTAATGACAGAGGCTATAGCAGATGGAGAGAGTTTAGTTGGAGACTGGCAATACAAGCAAGGTGGTCTACAAGGGAGAGCAAGCAGAATAACAATTGGCATTCTTCCAGTTCCTCAATGTATGCAAGATGTAATATAAATTTCTTCCAGTATTGTATTTTATTTTTGGATTGTGATCGTATTGGAAGTTGATCATATCAAGCAGTGTTGGATAGCTCAAGGTCCCATACAGCCACTTTCAAATAGCTCCCCATATTCTGGGCCCATCCAAGACCTTCATGTTGCTGTTGTCCAGCCCTCCCTCATTGTCATAATCCCCCTCATCATCTTGGAGTTGGTTGTACTCAGTGTTGTTGAGCTTGTCTAGGATGATGGCATGAATTGATGCATGAGATTATCAACTGCAGCCTGAAATGTCAAAGGGCCTGCATGGTCTGCGAGTGGATACACTCTTGTGGGTACAACAGCAGGATATTGAGGGAGGGCATCTTTAGAGCATCATCTGCGACAATGAATTTTCCTGAGGAAGATAAGTCTCTAGCAGAAACAGACTAAGGCAGCACTCACCTGAGTCCTCTTCCTCTTCTGACAGGTCATCTTCAGTATCTACATACATGTGCTTCAATGTCAAGGAACTTATTGACAGAAATGGGGCACATTCATTTCTTTGGTTGGGAACATCATGGGCTGTTGGTGGCCTTCCACTTGCTTTTGCACTTGCTACCAGCCACTGACAGTTGAAAAGCAGAGGGATCAGTGGAAGCAATTATGACCCCACAAGAGGCCATCACCACCTTAACAGCAGTGATGGCCATGGGAATGCAGTCTGCATCTTCTATGTCTTCCCCAGGGTCAGAAAATAGAAAGACGCAGTTGAAGAGGTCCTGCCACTCAGTAGAAATATACTGATCACCAAAATTGCAAGTCATTGACTTGACAAGTTGAGGAAATGTGAATCATGGGCTTTTATATTGTCTGCTGGGACTGGGACTCAGATACATACCAATATTCTGACAAAAGTATTAGGGTTATGTGCAGATCACAAAAGGATCTGACATACCATTGACTGCATAACATGTTGACATCATAACAAAAGCAGCATAGCAGGAGCTCTAAGTTTCTCAACCTGTCCTTATTGTCAATAAATGGTGAATTGACTGCACTATAGCAACAGCCTACCTGGGTCAAGTCTTATTGTCATTTTAATCTATGAATCTAGGGACATTAGATAAGCATCTATGAAACACCTAGTCTTATTTATTGTCATTTTATCACAAATCTGGGGAAGGTATTCCATTATTCTAATTAGGCCAAGTATGTATCATACTTTATTATGAGCTACATCTATGGTGCATCTATGGGAAGCTGACAATAGAGAGTGTGAGTGGCATACATAGTTGCCACAGGAGTGGCTTAGACGTTGGTAAAGGGAAAGAAAAAAACTGTGGGAATTTTGTGGCCTGAAATAGTGCTCCATGATTTCAAGCACATGATGTTAATTTTGACCTTTGGCCATGAAAGCCCACTTAGCCACATTGGATTTCCCCAGCAGAGTGGCAAACACTACTTAAGTGGTGCTCGGACTAATATGCTCTTCTTTTTCAACCATTATTCCAACATCATCCCAACATGTAGCATGGTCATGATCAGTAGTAGTGAAGTGTAATTGGTAGTATCTTGTAGCACATAGTTATATCCCAAGTACATCAAAAACTCTGACTCTTAATGTTTCAAGCAATTGCAACACCCTCTAGTGTATTGTTGCTCTATTAGGCTATGCCATAGTAATCACAATTAAATGATGTACATTGGACCCCATACAAGAAAATGTGAAATGGAACTAATATCACAATGCAGGGAGATATTGAATCTGTTGCGCTGATTGCATCCATAGCAACCCCATTCAGTAAAATAATGGTGTATTGATAGCCTCACACAAAAGGGCCTCTGAGGATAGAGCTGATGATGCCATTTCTGATCTGAACAGGTAGGTGTAATCAATCCCTCAATCCCTCTGAACTCATGGTCTCCAACTTGCTTATATGTGGTATGTCTTTTTGTTCTCTTTCTGAATACATCTTCATTGTTTGTCTAGGCCTTGCCCCTGCTTGACCCCTTACATCCTTTCCAATACTTAAAGGTTTTTTTTCTTCAGTTTTTGTGTGGACCACCTCATCTTTGTTGGCTAACTATAATAGATCATCCTTAGCTTCAGCATTGTCTCAACAATAAGATCCATCAAAAAATATTGCACAAAAGTACCTCCAAGGATGCTATTTCTGATCTGAATGAATACAATCAACCACCTTTACTCCCTTCAGATTGTGGTCTTTGACTTGCTCACATGTATGTCTGTCTGTCTTTTTTTTGTTCTCTTCATGCTGCAAATTCATCTCTATTATTTGCCAATGCTCTGCCATGTCAACTTCATTATTTATTGGTTGAGCCACTGTAAATTTATAAGATAAGTGAGTGGTGGTCAATCTTTAGAAGGGTTTTCATGCAGTTTCCGCACCCCCTTCAATGTATTTACACCCCTGCTCACTACTTTCTGTATAGAAGGTATTCTTTTTACTTGCATCCTTAATAACCTGCAGAATGACCCCTGAGCTCTGAGCCTGCTAGACCCAGCAATCTATCTATCACAGACAATCTTAACATCCTCTCAACTTTACAGCGCACTCCATTCATGGAATCTAAAGAGTTGGTTAATTTATTTCTTCTTCTAGAACCAATGAATGTGGATATAGCAATATTATGTCAAGTGAATGTTGCTCCAGTGAGTGTCTCCCCAGAACATTCCTTTACCACATTGACCCATATCCAACATAAATCTAGCCTGATACTCATTATGTGATCACTCCTTGCATGATCTATGTTGAAGATGTATAGGAGGCACTCCAAAATGAAATCAAAGTCAGGGTAAACCAAGTAGTCAATCCTGCACTGGCAGATCTCTGGATTGCATCAAATGTTCACAACAATGGTCACCAATATCATGTACATAGCTCTCAACCTGGAGGGACTTTCATTGACTTGTGGATAGATGCCAAAACTGTGCTATAGGGTTTGGTCACCATAGTCAGATGTGTTATACAGCCCATTAGTTACATACAATAGCCAGGCTCAGCCAGTTGTTCTCACAGGTATGTTTCCATGATCAATTTGGTATCTAACTCATTCTCACTCATGTACCCAGGCCAGCAGCCATTTTGTATGCCTGGGTGCTGGGACAAATCTCAGTAGTCTGCTATCATAACCAATATATGTATGTAACTTAGTATCTACTATATGAAACATCTTGCTCAGACTCATAACTCTGGTATGTAGTGTGTAAGGGGAAAAGCACAGAGTTGTTTATCTGGATTGACAATGATAATCTAAGCTTCTCTGTATTGCCTGTCCTTGTAGCGACCTGTTAGATACATAAGAGATAGTGAATCAAGGTTTGATCTACAGGCACCTTCTCTATAGAAGAGCTGAGGACCAACGAGGTAGTCCATCACAATGTATGTATCACACTACATATTTCCAGTGACTGGAAATTTTGAGTTGTTTGCTTTAGGCTGTGAATTGCACAAGCTCACCTATTGGATAATAATAAGGTGTTACAAAATATTTCTAATATACAAGAGTTTGCTTCTTTGATAAAAGTAGGTGACAAAATCTAAGAGAAGGGCAGGAATTGCCTAGTGCTATAGTACATTAGCTAGGAACGAAAACTAAGTAAAAAGGACTCACCTTAGCTGCTGTCTAAGATGGCAGAAATGACTGAGGTGCTTGTAAGCAGGGTGAAGACATATATACTATGGACAGAGGTATACTTGTATTATGTTACCTGCAATATTGTAGTAGCAAATCTGAAAGAACATTTTGAATTTTGAATACTTTCAATGCTTCCAGACCTTCCAGTGGTTCCAAGTCTGAAAGTGCATGGAAAATTTCCAGAAGTGGTTCTGGAATGGTTGTTCCAGATATTGGAATCCAGCACCATTAGAACTAAGGTTGAATACTGTCACTCCCACTCGAGTGAAACTGTAGTCCCATAGCCTTGACAAATTTCCAGTGTTGGTCTCTCACAAGTGGTTTTGTGAGTATATCTGCGACCATGTCTCCAGTTAGAACATAATGGACAATCACTTCTCCTTTTCCAATGTAATCCTGAATGAAGTGATACTTCCATTGGATGTGTTTGGTCTGTGCTCAGAACTGTGGGTCATGGGATAGGATTATTGCAGCTTGGTTATCACAAAATAGTTCTGTTGGCCCCTTTTATGGATGTTCAATCTCATCAAAGAAGGTTTGAAGCCATGCCAGATGTTGTCCAGCATTACTGAGTCCAATATACTCTGATTCTGTGGTTGAGAGTGCAATCATGCTTTATTGTTTGCTAGACCAGGAAATAGATCGACAATTACTAATAAAAAGAAAATCAGAAGTGGACTGGGAGTTGTTCAGATCCTAGGACCATCCAGCATCAGTACATATATCCATGGAAGTCTAAGTCCATGGTGAGCTCTGTTCCATCAAATCTGAGTTCTATGTCCTTTGTGGCCTGGATGTACCATTTGCAGCTTCCAAATGTATCAGTTTGGGTTTAGTGCTATAATGGCTAAGTGTCCCAATGGCATATGTGATATCTGGACAGGTTCTGAGCATGAGATACATTAAGGATTTGATGATGGTGAGATATGAGACTTGGCACCCTTCAATGACTTGTTCTGGAATGATCCAGTCATCCTCTGGATCAGTCATAGAGAGTTGGAAATTGTGTGCCATAGGAGTCCATACAGGCTTGCAGGTGGATATGCCTGTATGTTTCAAGATAGTGTGAGAGTATTGTGATTGAGATAAAGAAATGGTTTGCAATTTGCAGTTATACTTGATCTCAATGCCCAAGATGTACTTTGCCTCTCCAAGATCATGCATCTTGAAACTAGTGGAAAGCTTCCATTTGATGGAGTTCATAAACTTCCAAGTGGTGGCAGCTAAGAGTACATAGGTCATCAACATAGATGACAAGGAAGCAGACCTGTCCATCTTTTCAGAAGATATAAAGGGAAGTCTCTACATCTAGATGGATGAAACTGAGCTCTTCGAGTTTCTAATCCAAAGTCTTGTTCCAAGTTTGTCCTGCCTACTTGAATTCATAGAGAGAACATTGGAGTTTCTAGCAATATCCAGGCTGGATTGGGACACCTTCTGGAGGTTGCATGTATAGATCTTCCTCCAGTGCTCCATTGAGATAGGCAGTTGAGAATCCATTTGATTCAACTCTAGGTTATGTTTTGCTGCCAAGGTGATTAGAGTATGAATAGAGTCAAGATTTGCCATTGGAGCAAAGATTTCTTGATAATCTACACCTTTCTTTTGAGTGAAACCTTGGGCAACTATTTGAACCTTGTATCATTCCATATTTCCATGTTGATCTTGTTTGATCCGGAATATGGGCTTGGATGTAATTGGAGTAACTCCTTCTGGAATGAGGACAGTCTCATAGATGTTATTTGAATTTAGACTCTGGAGTTCTTCCTCTAATGCTAATTTCTATAGTGCTGCTTCCAGTCTAGAATAAGCTTCCTTTAGTGTTCTTGAAAGGGATTGATCAGAGTTAGAGTTGGCAGATCCAGCAAATATGAAATCTTCCATGCTTTCTATACAGTAGATGCAGAGAATGCTTCTGGAATCTCAGGTTTGTCTTCTGGAGATTCTGGTGGTTCCAAAGGTTCCAGATGGTCTGGTGATTCTGGTTGTTCTAGATGCTCAGATTGTTCATGTCAATTTTCTCATCTCTGCTTCATTCAGAGTGCATTGATATTCCCTATTTTTATTTGCTGGTTGACATTATCTACTGCTCTGATGTGTTGCTAGAGCAGGAGGGGGAATTGCAGCTGGAGGTGGTGCAGGAACTACTACTGGAATGGCCAGAACCACTGAAATAGGTATGGCAGGTGGAACTGGTATGAGAGGAATGTCTAAATGGAGTTTTTCAAGGCGGTCTGCAAGCTCTTGAATACCAGGGCTTGCTGGTTGATCTGGGATATTTGCACCACTGGTCTGGGATTGGGTGGATGTTGGTTACCATCATCATCATCATGGTTATGGTCTGGTTGATGAAGTTGCTTTGGAAGTAGACCCTTCTACTGTCTCTCAATAGTGGAATTGTTCCAAGGAGCTAATTCTGCTTCCAGAATGGTTCTAGATTCATCAAAAGTAACATGTTGGCTTGAGATGATGGTTTGACATTCTAAGTCAAGGAGCTTGTAGGCTTGCTGTCCATAAGTGTATCCAATCATGATGCACTTTCTTTCATGTGATCAGAACTTTCTTCCACATTGTTCTTTTGGTGTATAGGCATGTGCTGGACATCCAAAGGGTCAGAAGAAAGTAGGATTGACCTATCAGATGAAGAAGATTTGATATGGAATCTTCCCATCAATTCCAGAGGCTGGGCTTTGTGCAGTGATATATGTAGTGGTAGCCATGGCATTGGTCTAGAAGGATTTTGGAAGCTTGGATTCTTCAAGCATTGTGTTTGCAAGTGTAGATAGCATCTGGTTCATTCATTCTGATAGGCCATTTCTGGGGTGTATGGAGCAGATATTTCATGAAGTGTTCTGTCAGTTTGAAGTTGGTCTCAGAATGCCTTATTGACATATTTGATTCCTCTATCACTATGAACAAATTTGACATAGGATTTGGAAAAGCCTTCCTGTCCTACTTCTGTCCAGAAGAGAGTTTGAACATCTTTCTTCCATTGGTTATAAAGTTGTAGTGCTTCATTTTTGTGTTTCATGAAGGATACCCAAGGAAAGCAACTGAAATCATCTACAATGATGACCCAAAATCCATAACCTTCCCTGGATCTTGGAGTTATGGGGCCTCCAACATCTATATAGCCCATTTCAAGTGGGTGAGTGGTGTGAGGTTCTTCTTGGGGTTCAAAAGGCAATTTCTTCATTTTCCCAAGAACACATGCTTCATAGAATGAAGGGGTGCCGACAAGTGTGTCTATCCCTTGGAGTTGTCCAGATTTCACCATCTGTTGAATGCAGTTTGTATAGATGTGGTCCATGCACTGATGTAAGAGGTTTATATCCACTATGGCATGTGTGGCCTCCTTTTGATTGTTAGGGGTAACTCTTGTATGGTACAGTCCATTTTTGTGGGTGGCAACAAGTATGGTGTTCTGGTCCCTCCAGACATAGCACATATTAGAATTGGCTGGAAAGGCTATAGACAATCCAGCAGAGGCAAGTCGGTTTACTAAAATGAGGGAGATTTGGAACTCTGGAATTAGGAGAATGTTGGATAGGATTATCTCATAGTTGGTTCCAGATGTTTTTGAGATCAGTGGTACTGTTCCTATTCCTATAGCTGCAGAATTTGAGTTGTCTCCCATGGTTACCAGATGAGAAGGTTGTAGTGGTTGGTATGTTCAGAACCAGAAGTGGTGGGGAACAATGTGTGAGGATGCTCCAGAGTTAATGATCAGTGTGTTTCTCCCACTGTCCTAAGGTTCAGACAACAGATAAGTGTGAATGTGTTGCATTGCAGAGTGGGATACACATTCATTCACTATAAGTGTGGTTTCTGGAGGATCCAGAGTTTCCTCTGCTGTGTTTGCTTTATCCTTACCCTTTTTCAACTTTCTAAATCCATCCTTCCTCAGCTCAGTGACCCACTTCTTGTAAGTGTTGCAATCACAGCTATTGTGAGTTGTAGAGAGGTGGTGCTCACACCAGGTGGAAGCATCTGAGGGATGAGATGAAGGTTTGGTGCTTCTAGTCCAGGAGGCTTTCATAGCAGACTCAGAATGACCGGAAGGATATAGCCAGGAGTCTTCGGAAGTGATGCAGGTCTCTATGGTGTTGAAGGTGAGTTTACTCTCTTCCACAGTGTTCACCTCAGAGGATTTGAACATTTCCCATTCTGGAGTTTTTGAAATGGAGTTGAGAAGAATGAAAGAGAGGACTTTGTCATCCACAGAGAATTTCATCCTGGAAAGGAGGATTCAATGGTTTGGAGTGCAGAGATATGTTTAGAGATGGCAGAGGTCCTATTCCATGTAGTGCTAAAGAGTTGTTGGAAGAGGTAGAAGGTGGAGGAGATGTTTGGAGTCTCATAAAGCTTTACAAGCACATCAAAGAGTTCTTTTGAGCTGGTCTGGTTATGAGTTTTCATCAGCAGGGCATCTGAGATACATAGCTGGATAATGCTGTAAGCCTTGTCATCACATTCCTTCCATGCTTGAATATCAGAGGCAATGGTAAGGGTTGACACAACCAGCTTTACATCAGTTCCAGCAACTATGTCAAAAGCTTTTTCAGCGCAAAGCTTTGCTGAGATTCAAACCTTCCAGATTTTGTAATTGTTTGGTCCCATGAGGATTTCTTTTGCACAAACAATGTCTGAGGGAGACATGATGCAAATGCAAGTGAGTGAGTTCTAAAAAGAACTAGAGTATTTCATGATCCATACATAACTCTGATATACATTGTTATGACAGCCATAGATGGCAACTGACATAGACTCAAGGGGCATAGCTTGTAGGGTCAAGGGTTCAGTGGTTTCAAGGATGGTCCAAAAACCATGGACTTCAATGGTTCAAGGGTTTGAGGGAACATCCACTCAATGAGTGACAAAGGGAGTGGACAAGAGCTACTATTGCTGAGGCCAAGTGGAGTACAAGGCAGGTATTGAGTAGGTCTAGCTTAGGAGATAAAGGGCACCAGAGCAGCAACTTAAGTACTACTGGGAAAGGTTAAGGGCAGGCAAGAGAAGCATAGCTGAATAAGTGAAAGGGAATTTAATAGAATGTGATGGAAGGAAGTGATGATGAAGCAAGTGGAATATGACAGAATGTGATGGAACAAGAGTGAGTCATTGTGAAAGAAATGAGATAAATCCAAATGGAGTTTAGCTAAGAGGAAAGGAACAAGATAGGGGCAAATTGTAACATTACCCCCCAGTTATGGCAAAGCTTCCAGATTTGTGATCAAAAGTAAAAGTCCTGGTTGACAGGCTTGCCAGTCATGTTGCCCACGGCGTCATCATCAAAGCCATCATAGTTATTGTCACTGAAGGATGGAGAGGAGCAGCAGGTAAGGGATGATTCTGTGGAGAGTGACAGAGGCAGCGAGATGGGCCATGGAGTGTAGCAAGGAGAGGATAGGGTCCCAGGGAGGGTGGACCATCCTGGATCTGTAAGGATAGATGCAACATCATCAATGTCAGGGTTGGTTGCAGTGGCAAGTGGAGGCGTGGGGTTAGAGCCCATAGTGGACCTGAGGGAGGTGCTGCTAGAGGTAGTAGAAGTGGGTGCACTGGAGAACTTAGATAGAGAGCAGGGGCAACGGAGACATTATTGCTGGTTATGACCTGGGGCAGTCCTGTGGCAATAGGGGCATTTGTAGAGGTGGCAGTCTCACTTTATATGACTGAGGTGGTGACAAAGGAAACAGGCTCTATTATAGTGGGAGTGACTGGAGACAAGGACAGCATCCAGTTGGAGATGCATGCTGTTTGTGATGGCCTGGGCACATTGCCTGGCATTAGAGATGGGATGGGGGCTGAGGGCCACTGGATAGATGGAGCCACTTGAGGATGATGAGGAGGACTGCTGGGAGAGAGGTCTAGGAGGGGATGGAGCAGAGGTGCCAGGGTGCCAAGGATGAGGTGGAGTGGGAGTGGGTATGCGAGAGGTGGGAACAGGGGTGTTAAGATTGTTATGAAGGGTGTCATGAATTTCTATAGACAAATCTAGCATGTCAAGTTGTATGAGCACAGTGAGGAGGTATTGGATGGTATGTTCCACATTAATGCAGGAAAGGCAGGCAGTGGCTGTGAGGTGGGAGTCTTCAGGGGAGTTGTTCGGGGTAATGGAGTATTTTACATATTGTCAAAGGGAGATGGTGGAATTTAGGGCATCATAGAGGAAGTCAAGGGGGAAATTGACTTCTAACTAGTTTGCAATGAAGAAGGACAGGCCATGGTCAGTAAGAAGGAGCTCAAGAAGCTCAAGGTTGTTGGGAATAGAAACAAGTCCACAAGTAGCAGCAGGGGCAATGGAAATAGATGAGAGGCAGGTGTGGACAGCATTGCTGTTGGAGGGATAAGTCATTGTGGGAATTCTACTAGGAAAGCCTTGGGGTGAGAGCATTTATAAGCATCGAGAAGGGTCTTGGCATGTCCTAAATTGCACTCAGGGACCCATGAATCTTCTTTGGCTGTGTACCCTTTCCATCAGATCAAGAAGGAACAGCAAGAGGAAGGACTGCAGTGGCACAAAAGCTTGTTAATTTCAAACTCCTCTTCACTGTTAATGAGGTCAGGTGGGAGTTTCAGATGATTCAGACTGTGGACGGGGTTTTTGTGATAGGATGATCAGAGAGAAGCATAGAATACTGGATGGATCTTCCATGTCTTTGGAAGTTAGAGTCTGTATGATAAGGGAGATAGGATGTCAGTGATGACAAAGAGTCCTTCTCACTTAGGGGTGAATTTCAGAGATGAGAGGTTGCATTTCAGATTGCAGGCTTCTAACCAGACCTTACTTCCCTTTGGGAATGGTTTGACCTTGGAGCAGACATGGGAAGCCATTACTTGGCAAGTGAGTTCATGGGTGGTGAGAGCTTCATCTCGAGCTGCAGATAGGGCTTTGAGGCAAGTTTCTACAGCTGGGATGGAGGATTCTGGAAGGATGGAAGGGAGGGCGTGGGGTTCATATCTCATCATGAAATAGAAGGGGGTCTTGCTGGTGACGGAGTGAGGGTGGTGATTGTGTGTGAATTCTGCATGGGTAATAGAATCAGCCCAATAGGCTGTGTGTGATCCACAATAGATCCATAGGAACATTTCAACTTCCTGGTTGATACATTTCATTTCTCCATTAGATTGGGGGTGATAGACAGTGGATAAGGAGAGGTTGTAATTGAGGAGGCATCCAAGTTCTTTGGCAAAGGAGGAGGTGAACTGGGGATCCCAGTTGCTGATGATTGTATTATAGAGACCAAATCATATTTTGTGGAAAAAGAGAGAGGCAATGCCTTTAGTGGTGACAGTTTTCTTGGTGGAGCAGAGGATTACCCCTTTAGTAAGGCTGTGGTCCACCATGACCAAAAGGGAATTGAAGCTGGAGAATTCCAGAAGATCTGTAATAAGATCACAAGAGATCTGTTGGAAGGGACAGGAGGCATAGAACTTGATTGGGGAGAGAGGGGGACATGTGGGATGCTCGTTGACTTTGTTGACTTGGCAGATTGCACAGCCTTCTATGTATTTGCAGATAAAGTGGGTGAGACTGGGCCACCAATACCCAACAGCAACCAGCTGATGGGTTTTGAGGAACCCTGGGTGTCCAGCAGTTTCATGGTCATGACATCAGCAGAGGTCATTGGAGGAGGGAACATAAATCTGGTCCTGGTAGGTGAGGACACCATCATGTAGTTGCCAGTCTACAAGGTGGGAGTGGAATGGTGGAGGAATATCTTCATTGATAGCTTGGAGGGCAGTGATGAGGAAGGGATTATCCTTAGAATACTTCTGTATGTGATTGCACATAGTGGCATCAATGATGCGGACAAAGAGCAATGGTGGGAGGAGGGTAGTTCCTTCACTGTCTAGATCAGATGTGGGGAGGTGATCAGGGCAGCGGAACAGAGCATCAGGTCCAGTGAGGGAGGTTCCAGGGATGTGGATCATTTTGAGATCGAAATCAGAGAGGTCAAGTAGCCAGCAGGCTTGTCGACAGTTGAGGTTCTGGAGTTGGCAGAAGTATGTGAGGTTCTTGTGATCTGTGAACATCTGGATGCCAATAGGTTGAAATCTGTTTAGAAGGGAGGACCATACATCCACTCCACTTCCTCCTCCTCCACATCTCGCCAACGCAATTTTATAGCCATGGCCATAGACTTTGTCAGACTCTTCTCCACTGACCATGCCAAATACATGCAAAGCAATAAATGCTTTATTTGCCACAAGCTTGGTTGTAGTATGCAGAACCACCAGAACTGTAGAAACACCTCCTCCTGACATCAAGGAACCCTATCCTATTCCCAGAATGTTCACACTATAGACACTACCACCATTCCATTACTCTGTCCAGCTAAAGTAGATCCTATTCAAAAGTACCTACATACTCTGAATATTAACCATGCCCACACTCTCAAAACCTTAAAGATTTGCTTTGAAAAGAATATTGATGAGCACAGCAAACAGGTCAATGCTATTGAGACAGAGCAGGTCTCTTCCAAGGAAGGACTCTGATTGGATTTTTTGATGGAAGAAGTGAGTCAATGTCACTGCCTTTCCATATACTTGCTCCTGTAATTGTATTTGATAAGAATACTAGATCTTTGCAAATCCCTTTATCTGCATTCATTGGATCTACTGGACAAATTGTTGACACTATCACTCTCTTCAATAGCAGCACTACCAGATGCTTCATTGACAAAGATTTTGTCGAATGAATGAAATAGCAAAAGACATATATGGCACAACCCCTCAGAGCCCATAATGTGGACAGCACTACCAACACAAGTGGACTTATATAATATGAGGTCCAGCTCACAATTTGAGTCTCTGAAGTTAAGATGATCCAGACATTCATGATAGTGGACTGCAGTTCACACAACATCATTCTCAGCCTCCCATAGTTACAGGAAGTGAATCCAATAATCAATTAGACCACTGGCACTATTGATATCCCTGATAAGCTTTCCACTCTATGACATGACCACCCAGAAGGGCTTAGGTAACAATATCTGATCCACTATCTCAGCATTGACCCCTCCAAAAAGCTCAAATAACTTCTCTGGAAGCAGGTCACCTGAAACTCTATGGAATGGCTCTGCAAGACCATCCTGTCTTTCTGGAAACCCTCTGATGGCAAACTTCCCTCATCCTGCTCCTTTGATTATACCATTGAGCTGGATACTTTATTCCAAAACATACTAAGGCTTATCTCCTTAACTCCAAAGAGATTGACACCTGTAGAGCATTTATTAATGAACATCTGAAGGACAGGAAGATCCAACCATCCAAGTCTCCATAGGCCAGTCCATTGTTCTTCATTCCCAAGAAGGATGGCATCTTCTGTCCCTATCAGGACTACTGATATTTGAACTCCCATATCATTGAAAACACCTACCCTCTCTTCCTTATTTCTGATCTCATAGATAAGCTCAAAGGCTCCTCCATCTTCACTCAAATGGACATCCATTGGGGATATAACAATGTCCTCATCATCTCTTCTGACTAATGGAAGGCTGCTTTCATCACTCCTTTCAGGCTTTACAAACCCACCATCATCATGTTCTTTGGCATGTGTAATTCCCTGCTCACCTTCCAAGTCCTCATGGACCATATTTTTGGTGATTACATTACTGAGGAATGGCTCATTATTTACATGGATGACCTCCTCATTCATTCCAACAACATCACTAGCAACAAGGCATGTACAAAGTTGGTTCTTGAGCAGCTCTGGGAACATAGCATGGGACTTAAACTGTCCAAATGTTTCTTCAGTATTCATGAGGTGGAATACCTCAGAATGATCATTCAAGAGGAAGAAGTTGCTATAGACCTAATCAAACTGGCTGTCATCTACATATGACTAGACCTCCCCTCATAGTCTCAAAGTAGTCCATTCATTTTTGAGCTTCTGCAACTTTTATCACAAGTTCATTTTGGACTTTGTGGCAATCACCCAACCCCTCATGCTCTAACTGGAAAGAGTGTTCCTTTGGATGGGGGACTCCTTGAGGAGACTGCCTTCTGCCACCTCCAAAAGTGTTTCCTCTAGAAGCCTGTCCTCTGCTTCCTGGATATCCAGTAACCTTTCTTTGTCATGATGGACACTTCTCTGCTTACAGCAGGTGCAGTCCTCATCCAAAATGTTTCCAATCACAACCTCCATCCATATGTCTACTACCACACCTTTGGCTCTGCAGAATGGATTTATGATATTTATGATCATAAACTCCTTGTGGTCATTCTTGGGCACTCACCACCTGGTCAGTATTTTTACAGACCATAAGAATTTGACCTACTTCAAGGCTCTCTACAAGCTTTCCCACTGTCAAGCTCACTGTATTCATTCAGGACTTTGACCTCCATTGAAAATACTGGCCTGGCTCTCAAATAGGCCCCACTAACACCCTTCCTCACATGACTGAGGTGGGCACCACTTTGGATAATGTGGAAGTTACTCTGCTCCCCCTGGATGCCTTTGTTCCTGCCCTTGACATTGAATTTGTCACTAAGATTGCCAATTCCACTCCCTCTGATTCTTTGGTCATAGACATACTCACTGCCCTCTCCTCTGAGGCTCCTTTCCTCCCCCATACCATTTGCATGAATTGCACTTTTCAAGATGGACCTGCCACAGCCTGAAGGCATGAGGGATATTTCCACACTGTCCACCAGATCCAGTGCAATTACTGGTGGTCTAGTCTTGCCTCATTCTTCCATTGATTCATTGCAGGATGTGCCACTTGCCAGCATCAGGAAAAGCCTCCCTCAGGTAATTTTACAGAATTACTAGAAAATAATATCTTATAATTCATATAATTGTGGGTATTTTTAATTATCTTGAAATTTCTAGCCTCCCTTGAAGATACCTTGTATTTTCATGCAATGACACTAACCAGTGGGGCAGGCTCAGTTCTGGGATCCTCTAGACCTTGGTTCTGAGGAACAGGCACAGCTAGAAGAAGAAACTCTCATGGACAATTAGTGACCTTTAGATTATTGCCTTTTTATAGGTATGGGACTGACTAGTTTCCCAATCTGTTTTGTAACAATCCAATTCTGTTTTCATCTCTGAACTTCCTTATTCTAATTGTGGCTAAGCTTCAAACACAACCCCTTTTAAGGAATCCCCTTGTCCTATTTGAAGACTCACCCAAACATGACTTTTGCTGTTGACCTCCTTGTTGACCTCATTGTTCTCCTCCAATGCCTCCCAGTATTCAATCATTGAACTTTCATTGCTGAGTTCCTAGAAAAACCCTTATGTGTCCTAACTCTTGAGGCTCTTTTTTCATACTCCACTGCAGGCTATGTCCACCAGCTCATCACAGTAGATATAATTTAAATGTCAATCTACTTATAATAATTTACCCTCTCTCACTACTATGTCATTGTGAGAGGGAAGGTTGTGGAGAGCCTCAACCCCCTATATGCATCTGTTACTACACTCTCCAAGATGCATAACATTGTCCTTGACTCACTCCATTCTATGGGGATCCTCCAACTTATCATCCAACTTTTGAAGGATCTTCTCAGACAAGCACTCCCCCTCATACTCCTCTATCCACTTCAGAGGGTCCACCAGTTGGTTTCTCACTCACTGGGATCTATCCCTCTCTCTCTAGGATTTCCTGAACACTCTGGAGCTTGGACCAATCCACACTCACTGACTTCTACCCCACCAAATGCCAGCCAGGCACGTACCCTTTGCTGTTAACATGCCATCCTCTTTCTATTCAGTGCTGGATATAGCCATGATGTCCTCTTTGTGGGATCTATTGGTGATGGAAGCCTTTCTGGTCCTAGTGCAGGACCATTCCATTCCATTCCAAGACCACCATCTCCAATAGACTTCCTGTTACATTGCTTCATCTGCTGCAACCCCTCCTACTTCCATCCAAATTGCCCCCAATATCAATGTCCCATCTGTGAGGAACTTCCCCCTGGACATCCTTAGCACTATTACTCTCTACAACACTGCACTCACTACTCTGCCATCAGCCACTCCCTCTACAAGTGCAACAAGCCTGGATGGAATCCTGTCTTCTCCACTCCCTCTAAATAGTTCACCTCCACCTCTGTAATTGACAGCAGAGAAGATAGCAATGATAGTGGAAGTGATGGGACATTCTGAGTTAGTGTCTCAGATGTACAAAGGGGGTAATGTTACAATTTTCCCC